>JAVIWB010001521.1:0-228543 GCA_031893035.1 Dermolepida albohirtum | reverse complement strand
CGAAAACATATTAGAAACGGTCGGAATATGAATGAATTATAGGCTACGTCGTGAATGTCAGCTGAAATTTTACAAGTGTCCCTTAATTTATGTGAGGTGTCATCCCTCTTTTGGCTTTGCCACTCTTATAACTTGTGATCCGCACAAAAAATCGAGTGGCGCCAAACGTATATACGTATACGTTTATTTCGTGCATATTTTTACATATACACAACGACGAATTCAATAATCGAGTCTGTCGTAAATACCCAGGCACATGTGAAATCCAATATATGTTTTAAAATAGCTGTATTATATAATTCTGGTTAGAAATCTGCAAATTATTTAAAGATTTATTGAACTTAGAAGGTGTATTTGACTAACTATGAATTAAAAATTTTATGTATAATAGAATGTAAATAGAAAGGATGAGTTTAATTTATTACTACCTTATTTTTCTATAAATAACCCGTATTTCATTAAATTGTATATTAACTATTTTAGTCCAACACATTTTGTCATCTTTCTGGTAGAAATATGATTGCCCGCTTGTGAAACTTCTGGTTCATTTCAAATCTCTTTCTTTGGAAACATGTAAAGCCCAAATATCCAACTTTAATGTGAAACCAAATCATTTTAGATGATCGTCGACAAATTAAAGTCGATCAATTTCAGTGATTCGATTCAAACAATACCCTTATTTGGTCCTCCTTTTGGTCTTCTAAAATGAGGTGCATCTTTGAGATCGAAATTATCAAAACTAAATTTTGTTAATCAGTTTAGCACTGGCTTTCTGTTAAGACATATCTTCATCACAAGTGTTTTCTTGCTCTGATTGCTTTCGTACCTATTCGATAATAAAACAGCAAAATATACAGAAACAAAAAGCGCAGAATCCAGAATTAAAATAAATAATCTTGAAATGCGAACTATGAAATTATTTAATGACAGTAGGTTTTAGAATGAAGTTAGCAGATTAAAGACAAACAACCTAATAGTTAATCTTCCATTTTCTAGATATTAGTTTGATCATTTTATTTCTTTATTAGAAAGAAGTATTTACTATCGTAGCTTTTTGTAATGAAAGGAGGTTTACACCGTATGTTTTGTATTGAGCAATTTAACGAACTCAACTCAATTGTTCATAGATGGTGTGGGCGTCATTTTCATTTAGATGGTATTCGTTGCGTGACACGATTTTATCTTTAATTAGTTGAATAGTAAATGGTAAGTTGGACAAGTCAACGTAGTGTGGCTCTAAATTTGTCGGAGCGCAACATGTGTAGAATGTTAAAAAGATGAAATATCATTGTTATAAACTTGTTGTAGGTGTGAAGTACAGTGAACTAATTAAAATTAAACGATTTGTATGTTGTCGAGATTTCATGCACCTTCCTAATAATCAGAGTATGAATATTGAAAATTACCTCTTTATGAGTGATGAAGCACCTTCATGGTGATCTTAATAAACAAAATTACGGAACTGAATTAAGGCTAAATTTTTCCAAGAATCTCTCAATAGTCCAAAAGCAACAGTTTGATGTGCTATTTCGTAAACTAAAGTCGTTTGATCTTGAATTTCTTTTTACTGTAAATCCAGAGAGTTGCAACAGAATTATTGGTTCTAGTAAGACAGAAAAAGTAGTCACACTACAAGAGGAAGTATGAATGTTTTATGCGAGTCGTTGTCGAATAGATTTATTTCAAGAAGTGGTACCCTTCCTTGACCTCCAAAATGTCTCGATGTTACTGTTCCGAATTCAAAGAAGAAATTTTGAAAAACTTGAAAGTGGCATCAATAACGAAATAAGGGCTGTTCTATGTTCAGTTTTGCAATCTGTTATGCAGAATTTCGCCATGCATTATTGAGGATGGCGGCCATTTACGCCAATATTTTCAGATCATCAAATTCCCACACCTTGTATTCTATGAATTTATTTGACTTGTAGTTTATGTCAATAAATATAAGATGTTTAAAATGATAGATTTTGTTGAATCTTGTACTTTATTTGTAGCTAGCGTTATTAAAAAAGATCACTTTAAAGCACTATCGAAATTTTCATCACAGTTTGGTAAAATATATATAGGATTTTTTTTACAGAACAAAAATAATATACTATTTTATAGAATTAAAACGTCTGTCTTAGATTTTCATAGTTAGCAAAAAAAATAAATGTTTTATATGCATAAAGGCCAACATATACAAGTCTTTCAATTAATCCCAGTGTGAATTTCTTAATGGTTTCTAAGTGATGCATCATTAAATAAATGTGAGTGTAGCGCAAAGCTCGTAAAGTTGCTGCCGCTGCAGCTCTGCTTGCCAGAGAGAAAACCTCTTGACAAATGCACATCACATAATTTATACTCGGAGTGCGTTTACTGTGTAAAACAGATACTACATCTTCGAGAGGAATGAGTGAGCGATGCGATGCTCTTAAAACTTCAAAATTAATATGGCTTTTGACGGACGAAACGATCACTTTTCAACCGTGCGGATGTTTTTCGTTTTTATTACTTTACAGCGATCTTATTTCTTGCCGTGCCTTTTTTTATAATCTATTGAGAAATATATTACGCTATATGTTATGTGTTTTTCTGCGTTTTACTTGAGATTTATAAAAAATTCAATACAAGGTTAGCGATGATTATGAAAAATAAACAATAGATATTCCATTTAAACTATAGGCGAATATGTATTTTTATTGACGCTAATATTTCCTCAAAATATTTTTGTAGTTTTTATACAAGTTCGTTACATAAACTTTTCGATTTTTTAATTTTATAAATTAAATTAATGCTACGGAGGCATTATAAATATTTTAAGCAATGATTTGGGATTGAAAGCTCTTGTAAAGAAACTGATTTCAACAGCATTTAATTTAAAACAAAGATAAGAGAACGTAGTGATACTGTGAAAAAAATGTTTTATAGTATAGACTGACTGGTGAACATAAATTGACGAGTTTGATACGTTAACAAAGCAACAATTAAGAAAATGTCATGCTACGAATGTACCAAAACTGAAAAAAGTTCGGTATCTAATGAAAATGATCTTTTCAATTATCTTAGTACGTATTGTAAATTTAGCCCAACCTCGTCATAACAAGAATTATTTATGAATAATGAGTGATTTGCCATTCATTTAAAAACACCTTACATGCACTGCGATGTTTGTTTAAATAAGTTAAGAAGATAGAAGACAGAAATATAAAAGAAAAATATTAAAAGAAGTACAAGAAACTACCGCCAACAGTGTTGCTGCTGATATAATTAAGACAATAATACACAGAACTGGTATGAGGAGTTGTTAAAGTAGAAAAAGCCATGAAGTAGATCCACACGCTAACTCAAAGTCACGATATAAGCTCGATTGAGCAAGTTTGGGCAGAAATCAAACATCGTCTGAAGGAAAACCCAGTTATAAACAAAAGATTTGAAAAAATTTTATTGAAGAATGGCAGATGGTACCATTGGGTTTTAGTGAAATCTATGACAAACCGTCTACAGGTTGTTATCACAGTTCATGGCTATGCTATAAAATATTAGTTTTAACAAATATAATTTAGTTTTTTTATATTGTATTTAAAGTAATGCTTCGTGGAGGAATACTTCTGCTTACAAAAATTTAATAGTTTATGATGATTTTGCATTGTTACTTCAATATTGTTTATTTCTTATGGTGTCTTACATATGCAAATTTATTTATGTTTTGTTAAAAACTTTGTGCAAAGAAAATAATTTCGTGCATCAAACTATTTATGATGTCCTAGGTTTGAATATCAGAGGGACGGAAGTGGTACTTTTGCTTGTAATTGTATATATCGCCTGATACCCTGACGAGAAGTTTCTGTTTCAGATATTGTAAAATCTTTATTTAATAAAATAATTAAAAAAATAAAGAAGTTATACTAAAAATTAATATTTAAATATCAAAACTATAACAATGATAATGAAAATGGGAACTTAAAATATTAAGTCCAAAGTAACTAAGTAAATTAAGTAATTTTTCTTTTTATAATGAAAAAAATAACTAAAAAATATCTAAAATAATTAAAATATTTAAATTTGGAATATATCTAAAATATATCCAATATCACCAATAAATTCAGAGTATAAATATAAAAGCATATAAAAGCTAGAGATAGAGCACCTATACTCTTAACTATGGCCAAGACAAGTCTGACCGGCCATTCTACATTCGCTGCGGATATTAACGCCGTAGAACTTTTTCAACATGTTTTAGGAAAAAAAAGAAGCCAAATCAAGCAACTTATGAGTTACTTCAGCAGCAAACTACAATTACTAAAAAAATGCCCAAGTACAACTGAAAGCTATAACAAAATTTAAAGCTGTCCTATCTTCATTAAACTTTTATGTGCAGTTTTTTGTAAGGGTTCGTTTGCGGATATAAAACTATAATCTCATGCTATTTTCAAGTTCTTTTATTTATAGTTTATAAATTTTATAATTAAAAGTAGCAAGTTTCTAATATATTTCTTTCTTTTCTAATATATAAATATTTACGTATCAATTTTCGTAGTTTTCTTAAAAAGTGTTCGGTGTTCGAATACTTACCACACTCACTGTATGAAATTTTCTCATTGTATTTCCGTGCTATATTTTTTAGTTTCATTTTACATACCACAATAGCAACCTCCTCAACTTTAATCATGAATATAAATATAACATATTTTTACTTACAAAATGCCGCCTGGAAAGAAATGTAAATAAACACGTTGAAGAACTTTTAAACAGCTTAAATTATTGTTACAATATTTATAGGTAATGAGTAATGATTCGATACAGTTTGTTTTGTTCTTACTATGTCGCTTCGCATTCATATATATATATATATACACACACGTTTATATAGTGTCACATAACAAGGTGTTTATTGTTCAAGCCTTAGTATAATTCCCTTACACAGGATGTTGGGTCTTGGGCTGTGTGTTTGGACGTTGTTTGCGCGTGTACATTCCTGTTGCTTCCAGGAAAATATACGTCAGCAAATGCCCCGTGGGATTCGTAAAATAATTTACCAACAACGTTCGTAAGATGGTATTTGTATATACGAGGATTTATAAGAATATGTACAAACGCATGTATATGCGTAAAGCAATTATTGTTATGAATATACAAGTAAATTTTAAAATAAATGGAAAGTTAGAAAAAATGGATAACCATTACCGTGTTATTTAAACAGCCTTTCATAATTTTATAATAAATTAGGATGTCTAATCTTTTTTAATAGCTATAATTTAAATTTCTTGCATGTATTTCAAAATGTGTCTCATACTGGAAATTTTACATATTGGTTCTTTCTTCTAGAAACTAAAGTATTATTCAGAAAAATAGAAATATATATAGCATAATAAAAATTTTATTGTTTATATTCTCTTATGTGGAAGATCATTGGAGTGGAAATAAATTATAAAGATAATCAGATATTTTTGTAATGGTAAAACAACACATGAAGTTGCAGTATGAACAAGTCAGCAGGATAAAACATAAAAACAGATTTTGTGCTGGTAAAAAACTAAAGAGGGCTAATGAACGTTGTGTAGTTAGAAAATTGAAAATAAATCTAAAATAAGTGATCCTAAATATTAATGGAATTATCAAAGAATAAATATAAAGTAAGTAATAAGAAACTATATGGCTCAACAAAAGCAATTCATAAGCATGAGAAATAGAAATAGACGATTAAGTTTTGCTAGAGTGCATAAATGGAGATTTTAATTACTGTAAATATATTCACCAATGAAATTAAAATCAATTTATTTGGAATGGATAGTAAAATCATAATATAGAGAAAACCAAACGAAACCCTATAGTTTACGACCTACAGTTAAATATGGTGGTGGTACCACAATGTTATGGCGGGTTGCATCACTGCAAATTATGTGGAGAATTAACATTTTGTGGATATAACCATGTACAAATGGTATTGTTTATTCGTACTAAAAGAAAACAAGTCCCAAATTTTGAATTTTATTAAAATTTTGGCAATAAGTATTGGTAAACGTTTAGGGTCAAACACTTGCACAGAAATAGTTATTATCTAACTGCTAAAAGGTGATTAAATCACCTTCACAGTCTTCAGGCTCTAATATATAGAAAATGTGGACATCTGAAGAGAAAAGTATCTTAAAAGATACTTAATTACACAAGGAGATTAGATGAATCTTGATAAAACTTCAAATACAATTGTAAATTTTGAAAAATATTTCATGGCTTTCTAGAGTTTAAGTCGATTTTGATCAGTTGGTATTATTTTGAAAAATCGACAGATGGGAAAGTATTATCTTTTCAAAAATAGTATGAATAATTAGTTACCCAAAGATAAAAATTTTTTTACGTAAATCAACGAGATGGGCCGAGGTATAGGCGTAAAGTGTAATTATTTTTAAATATGTGAAAAAAATTATTAGATGACAGCAAAAAGTAGGACAGCAAAATTAACAGAACCAACAATTTCTTCGTGGTTAGGTTGAAATGTTATGTTAACTCTACATATCTAGTAGATTCCTTGCTTCATTACAAATTTTTCTCCGCATACGTTTTCCTTATTTTTCTTCTCTAATTTTCGACTTCCTTCCTTGTTGTTAGTTCCTCTGCAGACTCCTTGTTAATGACCTCTTTGGTTTATCGTCTATCAATCACGTCATACCACCCAACCATTTCATTCTTTGCATTCTAATTGCAATAACAGTTGACGATTCTTTTAACCCATTGTTTGTTCTCTTGATTCAATTATTTTCCTTCGACATCTTTTTGAACACTTTTGCCTCTTATATTCAAAAGAATCATTTTTACTTCACATCAAGTACCACTACTAATTAGCAACTGGTTTATATATAATTTTTCATATTTTTTGATACAATACTTGTCTTAAATACATACATGCACTGTATTTGTGCTCTTAATATTTCTCGTACTTCTGTACTATCTGGTATATTGTTTTATGTATTCTAGGTAATCGAAATGTTCCATCTTTATCTATGCTATAAAGTATTTCTTTTGCTACATACATTTCTGTAATGAGATGTCATTTGTTCCTAATTCCATAAACTGCTTCCTGCATCTGTATGTTTTGTTTTGTTATTATTATTTTGTAAATTTGTTGTGTTGAATGTATCTTTAAGCCCAGAATATAATTTTTTACCCGTGCATGTTTTTGGTGAATACTGTTGGGTGCATAATAAACTATTATTATAATTATTGCTTTATCATTCATCTGTCTTTCGCTTCTCTTCTTATTAATTAGTAGTATCTGACAAGTTATATCAAATAATTTCTGTATTGTTAAAGTATGTCATTATTTCCATTATTTGTATCTTTTGATTAAATATACTTATTAAGTTCGTATAACACTTTCTTGAATGTTAATCGCTAATACTAGATTAAATTACAGCATTAAACTGTTGACAGCAAGAATCATCCTGAAGCTAATTATCTTTATTATGCATTTATTTCATATTCTTGTATTATTTTTTTCGCAAAATGCAATAATATTTGATGTTAAAAATTTTTAAATTCTAAATATAAAATAACGGAGCAAGTCAGTATATACGTCAGAAATGGATATCCAAAATATTTGAATTTCAAAACTAGTTTTATTTTTAAACACAATCCCTATCAATATTTATGTATTTATTCCGTCAGACCTTAGTACCTGATACAAATAAAAGCCTTTACATTGTTAATACAGGCACAAAACATACTTCACATTCGTCATCGATGAAACGTCTACCGTCAAGGTAAAATTTTAACTAAGCCAACTGATGAAAGTCACTTGATTATAAGTCGGAATTAGAAAGTGGATGTTAAAAGAGTTTTCACCAAAATTCACCAATTCTCTTCTTGATTAATTTTACTGTATAAGACATTTTTTGACTCCATCCAGAAGCTTCAACAGTACTTCACAATGTAACTCACATTTCAGCCTATTCTCTAAAAATGAATACACTCTTTGTGAATATCAGAATGGCGACTTAACACGATTAAAGGTAGAGACGAACATTGTGATGGATTTCGTCACGCTTTGTTTTATATAATTGATTAATCCTTAGTATCAATGCTGTTCAACATAACACATGGATCAATAAGTCCCGAGACTAACCCATAGATGGCGCTCGTAGTAAACCAGTAACCACGTCTTTCTAGAGTACTAACCTTTGCTTGAAACGTGTCAAAATTTTAAGTCGATCGGACCAGAAACAGCTGAGTTATCGAGGTTGGAGTAAAGTCGTTTTGTAGTTTGTTTAAACAATGGAAAAAACCGAGTTTCGTGTTCTGATAAAACACTGTTTTTTAATGGGTAAAAACACCACGCAAGCAAAACAATGGATTGAAAAATGTTACCCGGACTCTTGTCCATCAAAAGCAACGATTTGTCGGTGGTTTGCCGAGTTTAAACGTGGTTGTACCGACACAAATGACGCGGAACGCTCGGGTAGACCTGTGGAAGCCGTTACACCGGAAAATGTGAGTGAAGTGACAAAAATTATAATGAAAGATCGTAAAGTGAAGCTCCGTGAGATTGCTGAGATGACACAGATATCATATGGAAGTGTATTTACTATCCTTCATGAAAAATTGAGCATGAAAAAGGTTTTTTCCAAGTGGGTGCGGTGCCGCGATTGCTTTCGATAGAACAAAAACAGCAACGAGTCGATGATTCAGAAAGCTGTTTATCGCTATTTACTCGCAACAAAAAAGATTTCTTGCGTCGTTACGTGACCATGGACGAAACATGGATACATCACTACACTCCAGAGTCGAAGCGGCAGTCATCTGAGTGGCGCACAGCTGGCGAAAGCCGTCCGAAACGTCCGAAAACGCAGCAGTCAGCTGGCAAAGTCCTGGCGTCAGTTTTTTGGCATACACATGGCGTGATTTTCATTGACGACCTCGGAAAAGGTAAATCGATCAACAGTGATTATTATATTGAATTACTGGTGCGTTTGAAGGAGGAAATCGCAAAAAAACGACCGCACATGCAAAGAAAAAAAATCCTTTTTCACCAAGACAAT
The DNA here is from genome assembly GCA_031893035.1 of Dermolepida albohirtum. Taxonomy (NCBI): domain Eukaryota; kingdom Metazoa; phylum Arthropoda; class Insecta; order Coleoptera; family Scarabaeidae; genus Dermolepida; species Dermolepida albohirtum. The sequence continues at coordinate 219,529 of JAVIWB010001521.1, read as the reverse complement.
GCACCCTGCCACAAGTCGATGAAAACAATGGCAAAATTGAACTAATTGGGTTTTGATCTGCTTCCCCACCCCCCATATTCGCCAGATTTAGCCCCCAGTGACTACTGGCTCTTTGCTGATCTTAAAAAAATGCTCCAGGGAAAAAGATTTGGCTCAAATGAGGAGGTCATCGCTGAAACTGAAGCTTATTTTGAAGCGAAAGATAAATTTTTTTATAAACATGGTATTGAAAAATTGGAAAAGCGTTGGAACCATTGTATCACCCTAAAAGGTGATTATGTTGATGAATAAAAAAAAATTTTGCAAAAAAAATGTTGTTTTCATTGTTAGTCTCGGGACTTATTGACCCATGTGTTACTACTACATATTCAGCAAATTGAGAAAGATATTACAGGAAAAACTCAAATGTTTTTGTGTTCTTTGATCAGCTATATACCTAATTTGCATACACTTTCCAAATGGCTAAACTATACTTCATCATGTTTTATTTTAAACTATAGAAAAGCCCTACTTAAAATGGCACAATAAATCATTATTATGCGGGTGGTCAATTACAAAATTTCAATTACCAATTTTGCAATCTATATACTGACATCCCTTTATAGATTTTGAAACTGTGAAATATTGTGTAATTATAGGGAATCATATTAATAAATTACTACAACCTATCTAAAAACCAAATTCTTCTCGGTATTAGTGTCGCCTCCAAATTATCCTTAACTTGCTTTCGGTACAGGGAAAAACATTAGAAATCATGGAAGACTTGATAAACGAAATTAGTTTCAGTAATGTTAAAAAACTTAAACTTCGTAGAGTTTAAATTCCAGTTAATCTATGCATCATAAAAATAAAAGATTATCTAGAGATCCTTTAGAGATTTTGAAATTTTAAGTGACTGAATAATGCAAGTGGTGCATTAATGCTGCTAGAGAAAATAAGTTCTGCGTTATTAAATAAGTACAAAATGTTAAAAATTCTATTTCAGAAATGCAATTTATTATTGGAACAAATTCCTGGCGCGTTCTATGACATTTCTGGGCATGTAATTTATGCATTTTCTAAGTGAAATAAATTAATTATTCCAGTTTCCTAAGAATGATTATGTACAGAAACTTAATTTAATTACTTGCATTACAAATAATATAATATACATTAGCAGTATTGCTTCAACATTGTTTTCTTTTAATAAAAGTCAAAAACACCAAAATACGTGTTGGGTAATGTGTTCCTCTCCACAAATAAAGTTTCTTGAGATAAATTCAGCCGTATATATTACATTAAAATATATTCGTAGTCTACAATTATATATATATATATATATATATATATATATATATATATATATATATATATATATATATATATATATATATATATATATATATATATATATATATATATATATATATATATATATATATATATATATATATATATATATATATATATATATGTATATATATATATATATATATATATATATATATATATATATATATAAACACACGATGGCAAATTAATAAAAAATTAACATTTTCTGCTATTCAATTATTATTGTTATTATTAATTATAGAAAGTTAATTAAAAATTATCTGCATTGGACCTGGACTTGATAGATAAGTAGATACAGGTTCGAGTCTTAATCAATTGCGGAAAATTTTCTGTAATTAATAATGACAGTGGAAGAGCGGGAAATGTTAACTTTCATTAATTTCCATCATGAATCGCTTAATTATATTTTTATATACCATCGTAAGCATCAAAACCTGACTGCGCTTTAAAACGATTAGATACGGGCCATTAAGAGACTCGAAGCTATACCATTACAGCTTTAGGTAATTAGTTGAAGCAACCGCCTTGAGAACGTACTAACAGGTCCGAGTCCTAGTTCAATGCAGAAAATTTTTATAACATTTTCTGTAATTAATAGTAACGATGGAAGACCAGGAAATGTTAATTTTCATATATCCGTAATTAGGTTATACTTATTAAAAAAAGGATTCAATAAAATTAACATTCAATGCATAGTGAATAAAGACAAAGTTACGAAATGAATACATACTTATTAATTAAAAAACTTTTAGTAGAGTGATCTCAACGTTGAACCAACGCAAAAAATCGTGAAGCAGAGTTTAAAAATGCACAGGAAACAGACAGAAGTAGATTAGATCATCTGGACTACAGAAATGACTACATAAGTTTGAATTTTTCACAAAGTTTTTCTTGCAATAAATAATAAACATCAAAGAAAACTTTATAGCCGAGCAACATGAAAATTAATATGCTGAAAATATAGTTAAAAATTTGCGACAGCCTGTCACAAACGCTATAAAAAGGAATTCATAATTCAATGGAGCATTGTATACATATACACTTGCCATTAATCTGGCAATGACAATTATATGTGGTCATATTTCAATGACAAGGAATTGCATACATACATATGCAAAAGTGGTTTCCTAGAGGGAAAATTATCCTGAATTCGATATTTTATTGTTAGCGTTCACCACCATAGATAATTTTATCATTTTCTTTTTAAAAATCTTATTTATTATACAACTTTTCTTGAATAACGGCGTTGATTGGTATCATTATCTTGATCAAATTACCTAAATGCCCAAAATCTTTTCATTTTCAAAATTATGGACAAATCTAACCTTCTTCATCAATTTATAACACGTATTACGTCACAACCACTAACCTAACTATATCTCTTTGTGTCTCAATATTAAATACAAATCATCCAACTCAAATACAACTTTCTTTTATTAACAAATTCTAATAATTTCAAACTGTTTTTTTTTCACTGATAAGTGGCCCATTATTAAAAATTCTAGTTAATGATTTAAATTTAGTATAAAATGAAAACTATTGGGGCAATTATGAACACATTTAACAAAACAATCTACTGCCACGCGGTTAAACAACATCTAGTGTATATTGATTGAAATCTGATAAGGAGGAATGAATAAAAGTTATAACTGTACAGGCAGACTCTCTCGTGCTATACAGGTGGTCTCTAAAACAAAACAAGGAGTTGGAACTGGAATTAACGAACCTAAAGAAACGACAAGTTTAAGTAAAGATACAATGTTTCGAGCGGAATTAACCCCACTACAGCACTCTGTTCAAAAATTAATAAGCAGCGCAGGGCAGCCAACTAATGTTAAAGGTACTAGATTCGGTGCAAGTAAACTATAAACTTGTATGGAATTGCGTGCGTGCTCTGAATGATTTCAGTAGTCATAAAAAGGTGAGTGATCGGTCTTAGGGTTCGGAGATTATAGGTCTAATTAGACGAATTGGCTGACCATGCTTCATTTATGGCTTTCATAGGGCTAAGGCAGGGAAACACCAATATGGGACAAATTACAAGAAATGGGCTGAAAAATAGATCTCGAGAAAGGAGTCCAAGTCAGAGACAGGTGAACAATTCCCAATTCACAGCAGACTTATTAAGTGAAGACACAAAGCCTACAAGGATCTAGCGGATCTATTACTGCTTGACGAATATATGAATAATACGGGTTTTTTTACAGAAAACATCGTATATTGATTTTGCCATTTAGAAGGAAAGCGTGAAGCACATACTATACTAATTCGAGAACTTGGCTAGAACGCGGCTTCTGCAAATAGCAGATGAATATCCTGAATCAAAACTACGTTGAAAAACCACTAAAAGTTGCTAGGTTTAATTAAAAGATTTGAACTAGAAAACGTACTCTAAGAAGACGATGTATCTGTAAAGTTTTGCAGTAGAATACGTTCTGCAATTGTTTTTAAATTTCTTTGTCAGTGTATTTCTACTGCCAATTCTATTGAAAGTAAAACACATACATATATGCACTGATTCGAAAAGTGTTTATTTTCCTCAAAATATTTGATTTATCCGACGTAACAAGACATGTTAATTATTGACTAAATCATAATATATTAAATTTCTTATTTGCACATTATTATGTATTATTTAACAATACTCTGTAAACATTAATTGTACTCGAACAAAGCATAGAAATATACATATTTTTTTTTAATTTAAAAATAAATTTTCTCTCTGTTGCTGTAATTCTTTTCATCTTTGATTCAATTTTATAATGAAAGTGGTTACAACTAATAAACCTGTATGTAACAGTTTAACGTTTTAGAATTTGTTTAAAAATATGTTTAAAGTAAACAAATGCTTTTTAGGAAAATGTAAAATTAAAGTAGGGTAATTGAAAAGAATTGTATTTACATTTCATTTTGTGAATGTAACAATTGCATTGCAAACAAAATATAATTAAAAGTGGTTTCTAAGTATCATCATTCTTTTACTAATTGCACCTACATGAAATGAAAAATTCCAACGTTTATATAAAATTCATTGTATGTATACTATTTCTACTTTACCAAACAACGTTATTTGAATCTGTATAAGTATCTTTTCAAATTATATGCAATGCATTTGCCTGACCTTTTACAGAATATTGTTTTCATATGTTAACACTTCAACGTAACAGGAATGCGACATAATTTGTTTGGTAAGAGCCTTTAAAAGACCACACACATCTACATATACATACGCGTATATGTATACATTGCCACACGCTGTTAAAAGAGACCGATGGATCCCAAGGGTACGTACGCCCCTTACATGTTACATATCAATTTGGAGAACCACACAGACAGACGGAGAAGTATCGTCATATGTGGTTATACATAAAGGAAAGGTCAAATTTTACTATTCGAGTATAAATATTCGATAAGTAAAAGCAATGTGTAATCAATCATGTCTAGATTTCCTATTTTCGCATAAAATTTATTTAAGTGTACTTATGAAATTAAACCTTAGATACAATAACATGAGCTTTTAAGTTACTGAAATAAGTTTTCAAGTACACAAGTCAATCCATTCCAGATACTATGAGGCTTTTATGGTCTTCACTGTCTTTGCAAGAGGTGCAGTGAACTATACATTTCAAAAAAGTACGCTGTCGAAAAGGAGAAACGTTCTTACAAAAATTGTGATGGTGAAAAACTATTAATCCGTACTTCAGAAAATGATAACACAAAAGTTAGGATCTACGAATTATGAATTAGAGTAGTAACAATGATCCAAAATGCCCTCAAAAATATATACCACTCTTCCCACTGTTACAATTATTTCCAATAGTTTGTTTATCGACACAGAATTACTACAAGCGTTTACACGCTGCAATAGAGCGGTCTCAGAAAACTTTCTAAAAAGTAGACGGAAATATCTGCATATATTTATAGGTGTAATTTTTTCTACCAACACTTAATGTGTTTCTATAAATGAGATAATCTTTCTTTAACTGATATGCACAAGTAGAATTAGAAAAAAATATAATTTTTCCAAATTATAATAGAGTAAGATGATGAGAACGACTTATTTATTTAATACTCTGTATAAACTGAATTGTTACATTTATTTCTTCTTTTCTCTTTCAGGTTTATAATCAACATTTGCAAGAAGTAAATTGGTCTATATACAATTAAAAGGTACTCACTCGCAGATAATGAAGCGGACGCAGAAAAACTCGGCCGATTTCTGGCTGACGTACTCAAAGGATACTGGAAGGAAGGATTTATATTCGACGTATACCAGTCTAAATGTTGAGCGACATAGGGTGACCTTTGATTTGGACTTGTGTTGCTGAAGGTGGGAACTCTGCTAAATGCAGGCAACGCATTTTCCGATCCAGACGACGTTACTTTCGGATATTCTTCTGGAATGCTTAATTCTGTTTGATTTGTCATGGCTGAAAAGAAAAGATAATATAATAATAATAATAAATAATGACTTATAATTTTGTACAAAATATACAATTTCCACCTTCATATGCATTTTGATTTTATTATAAGAGAATATTAATTTAAAATCTAACAAGTAGGCGATAAATTTATTGATATAAACATTTTCGTTTCATCTTCTATGAACTTAACTAAAAAGAGGCAAAAAATATATAATGATCGTTTAAAATGAACAGTGGAATTTAATTAAAAAACATTTTCGTCTACCGTTGTGAATTACATCACCAAAAAAAAATTTCAAAGAACTAAAAAAGTAATAGCAACAATAGAAGCAATAATAATAGTAAATTATGTTCTTTCATTACTGTAAAACGCCGATAAAATTAATTTCGCTTTATCTGTAGACCGCTAGATCGGTTTTGTATTGAACATCAAACAATAATTGTTACTGACAAAAATATTTAGATTGTGTGTGATACGATATTGGACGATTATGATTAATTTTCATACGATTTAAGCAACTGTAGGAATTGATGTGGAAACAATAAATACTCTCTTGTATAATCGTTTTAATTTACGGAAACTATTCCGTATTGGAGAGTAAATCAAGAAAAGCAGGACAGTAACATAACAGAGCGAGGCAGATGGTGAAATAGTTCCAAAATGTCCTGAACTAAATGTATTTATCTCTATAAAATTTATGGAAAACAAATTGATCTTGCTCACGCTGTTATTATATTGGGTCTGGGAAAAAGTTCGTGGCGTTTTTCCCGATAGATGGCATTGGTTGCCGATAACTAAAGAACAACAAGTCACAGCGACACCACCGACGGCTCGTTTTTTAGATGACCTTCCGAACGTTAGTTTGAGCGTAGAAACATTGTAATCGGTGCAGTGGTTGGAAAGTTATTCGCACTTGAAAATGGAGAAGAATAATGAGAAATTTCGCTATATTCTGCAATATTATTATGATAAGGGGAAGAACGCTGCGCAGGCTTGTGATAAAATTTGTGCTGTGTACGGTGAAGGCACTTTATCGAAATCTGTTGCGCGGAAATGGTTCGCCCGCTTTCGTTCTGGAAATTTCAATGTGAAAGATGAGTCACGCTCCGGTCGTCCAATCACTGAAAAATCTGATGAAATTCTTGAAAAAGTCCAACAAGATAAGCATATCAGCAGTGTCGATATTGGCATGGAGCTAGGCATTGACCACAAAACTGTTTTGAACCATTTACACAAAGCTGGTTACAAAAAAAAGCTTGACGTATGGGTTCCTCATGAGTTGAGCGTGAAAAACATGATGGACCGAATTAACATCTGCGATGCGCTGCTGAAACGGAATGAAATCGAGCCGTTTCTGAAACGTTTAATAACCGGAGATGAAAAATGGATTACGTACGATAATCGGAAGCGTAAAAGATCGTGGATAAAGGATGGTGAGCCGTCACAAGCGTTCGCTAAGCCAACATTGACGCCAAAAAAAGTGATGCTGTGTGTATGGTGGGACTGGAGGGGAATCGTCCACTACGAGCTACTTCCAACTGGTCAGACGATTGATTCTCAACTCTACTGTGCACAACTAGAGAGATTACGCCAGGCGATTGAAAGAAAACGGCCCGAATTGATTAATAGGAAAGGTGTTGTCGTCCATCATGACAACGCCCGACCACACACTTCTTTGATGACCCGTCAAAAATTGAGAGAGTTTGGTTGGGAAGTTTTGATGCACCCACCTTACAGTCCGGATATAGCACCCTCTGACTATCATCTGTTTCGATCTCTGCAGAACTCTCTCAATGGAATTAAGTTGGTTTCAAAAGAAGCCTGTGAAAACTACTTGATTCAGTTTTTCGACCAGAAACCACAGAAGTTTTTCACCGATGGGATCATGGATCTACCAAAAAAATGGCGAAACATTGTCGATAATAATGGAGCATATTCGGTTTAAATGAATTCGTCCACGCGCCATGCGGGGACCAGTTGAATTTTACTGAAAAAACGCCACGAACTTTTTCCCAGACCCAATATATTGCATAAAGTCCTATACTTCCAAAATTATTTGCCAATACGATATAGACATAGAAATCTTCATAATTTAATAACACGTAGAAAGATACTGTGTTAAGGCAAAGTCATTTTAGTATGCTTTGTGGGCAAAAATTCTCATCCACTAATGAAAGCTGAACTCCGTCATTACATATTACTACCATTTCAATGCTTACGCTTCACTTTACAATCATTTGTATAGGATAATGTGTTGATGTCATTTAAATTTGATAATTTTTTGAATTTATTTATTATTTTGATCTTTACGTACATGAGTTTTTTTTATTTAAATAAAAGTTTATGAGAATTTAGATTTAGAAATGTACAGGGAGTGTATTTAGATAAAAGGAGGTGATACGATATCTCTGGTATTTATGCATTTAACCTGACTCAAACACTAATAATTTAAATATCATAGTCAAAAATATTACGTGGAATTGTCAATGTGGATTTGTTCGGTGATACGATATCCACTTGTATAATACATAACCACACATAGTAACTTAGTGAATCACAATTGTATAGAGACTTCAAGTTATCTGGTTACATTTTTCAGCGCCGAGGAAGGATAATCAGCACCCTGTTACGGCGAGGAGTGATTAGTAATAAAGCCATGGAATACTTTACGCACAACGTTGCTCCTGCGGTCGTGTCACGTCGAAAAGGCTTTTGACTTCGCCAGACACCCACCACAAAAAAAATTTAGTAATTAAATCGTTGTAAAAAGAATTTATTTAGAAAGTTTTATTCAATTATTTAATGTGTATACATAGTAATATTTATAAATGTAAATAAAATACCGTGTATGAATAAATTAAGAAATTTATTTTAATTTGCTCTATTACTAATTTGCAAAATTTCAAATCTATTGGATGGCCCTTGTTCGTCAAAGAATCTACCCTGAGAATAATTCATTTTAGGGAAATGCTCTTGAAAATTGGTGTTTGCTAATATATTTTGATTATAAACCTGCATGTACACATCTTAGTGTAATTCATATCAGTTAAGAATATATATCAACGTAATGGTAAAAAAAAGACCCAAAAAAGATGTAAAAGTTGGAATCAGTAAAGATAAACTAGGAAATAAGAGACGAAACACCTCCAGTTAGGCGGGTCCAGTTGCCAATGCTAAAATGTGTAGAAAATCTACAAGCTTTGTAAAAATGGTTAAAAAACCAATGTAAAGAAAAAACGTAGGTCGTTTACCAAATCGTCGTTTAACACGAAAAAATGTCTAGATTTTGCTCAAATGAATACTGATAAAGATTGATCGACAGTAATCTTTAGTGGCGAAACATTATTCTGAGCATGGATTTTCCAAAAGAAAGCCTAGTCAACTGCAGCTGACAGAGTAGTAAAACATCCTGTGAAGGACCACATTTGAGAGTGTCTGTCAAAACATGGCCAATTATACCTCATTATTGAAAATTTAACATCACAAAAAATATTTATTAAAATCTATTAAACGATGGTTTGGCAACAATAATTCTTGGGGGCTTTAAGTAAATAACAAACCAAAACGTGGCAGTGTTAAGATTGGAATCTGGTGTCACAGCAATAAGTTGGTCGATGTTTTCGAGAGATGCCAACTTAATATGTGGGCACTAATGAAACTATTAGTATTACTTCATTGAAAATGTATAATACGCTGAAGTAATTGTGTCGGGAAATTAAGAAAATATGAGAAAAAATTTCATCAGTCAATTACACTGGAAAATTAATAGCAAGCATGCCTCGAAGATTCAGAACTATAACAAACAACAATGATCATAAGACCAAATATTAAGTAAACGCGTTTTAATTTTAATAGCCTTATTTTAAAATATATAACGCTATTTTACTTTTGATTTTTTGGGCTTGTTTGGAATTTGTATAAAAGATGTACGACTATAGAATGTTTCGTTTAAGAAGCGTCCATTGGAAATATAATCAGAACACCTGTATTATACCTTGCAATAATAGTATCCTATTTGCTGTAATATATGTATGTATATATTTATAAGAACAGTACCAAAAAGCAACATCTCAATTTATTTCAAAAGGAGCAATATATAAATAAGGGTGATATTCTTATTAGGTTATTATTATTCTTAAGAGGTTATCTGAAGCAGCTAGCACAAGCAAAGTGAACTGCTAAAAAGTCATTGCAAATAATTCAACCATAACAGAAAATTTATTTATCTATAGCATTGTTGAATTTTGTGTCCAGAATCCGCTTTTTTATTAAAATATATTACTTAAATTCACGGGTACCATACAATTAATAATTAACGCAAAACTTTTTTGATTAAATGTGTTCATAGACGGCATATTAGCTTTCATAGTAAAGTAATACAACCGCAGTCTACACTAAAATTAAATCCTGAACAATTATAATTATATGCCTTTATTGTCCAACAGGTATTACATCCACTTACAGAACAATAGTAAATACCATAAATAAAACGCAATTTGTGCAGCTGCTAAATCATAAAAAAAATAAACGAAATACTCATTTCAACTCAAAAAACATATCAGAAAGACATTTCTACACGTATTGGTATAATCTACGCTGTAGTATAATATACCAGTTCTCGCCTTGGAGGCAGAAACTCTTGACACATAGAAAGCCACCCTCCATAATAAAAATTCACTCTCCATTTTATTATCAAACACAAAATGTAATTGAAAAACTATATGACTCTGTGTTAAGCTATGCTATTAGTTGCAATAGAACGCAATAGATGTACAATACATACGAAAAGGGCGCTAGAAAGACATATGTATGTATACCATATTAATAATAATTATGCTAAGAGCGTCAAATGTATTTCTAGTTTTGTAAATTCATTAATTACCTTAAGTATTTAATATATAAAGCACTTTCCGTAATTATATTCGTAATATTGGCATAATTTTGTACGTAAGTACATTAAAGATTATTTATTATCATTTTGAAATATTTACGTTCATTAATATACAAATTAAAAGATTCAGCATGAGTTTAAGACATTCAGAAATTTTTAATGGATGATAACACGAGCTTGTATGTACGTAAGTACATTCTTAGGCTTTTAAAAATATTTAGCACATAGAAATCTAAAATTACAATAATCATTAATTAATTAATTAATTTTACAGGCAACATTAACGATTTTAACATCTACAAAAGACACATGTCGTTTTTAGTCTCAATAAATATCAAAAGAACCTTTCTATTCGTTTCTACTTGTTTAACATAGGTGGCAACTTTAATATGTGCAGGCAATTATCCTCGTGGATCTAGAAACAACATATAAACTATCTGTACTGTGAATATATCAAGTTGCAGAAAATGGAAGAATTTAAAAATTTAAATTAAATTTCGGTTCTATTTTTTGAAAGATGACTAAACTACAAAATATTAAATTAATGATTCATATAATTATAGCTGATTCTATTTATACCCCTATAATTTATCTATATTTGGACATATCAAATTTATATGAATAAAGACGTTAGTCATATTTTGTCAACGATGAGCATATCAAGGAATACTTCTTTCTCATATTATATCTTGTAAAAGAACAGTTAAATTCCTTTAATTGATTAAGTGAGAATTTGTTTAAAATAAAAATAAATAAACGGTTACTGCGATGTACAAAATCACTTTATATTTGTTAATTATAACTTCTGAAAATGCATCAAATATAATCAAATATCGACAGGGTCATCGTCGTGCCAACCAAAATATATTTTTATTTTCTTGCATCACGTAACCGGTGATAATCTTGTTTACACGTTATTTGAGAAGAATGTATATAGGATAGGTCAGTTATTTTGAAGATCACTTAATCTTTTTATAAATCCACGCACCATAACTTGTTCCAAACAAAGATCCGGACACGTTTTTTTAAATAATCAATGCACATATTTCGCAATTTGTGTAGAAAAAAAATATGATTTATACTGCACATAAAAATATAATCTACAGACAACATAATTACCACCGATAAAAAATAATATCAAACTTCTTATTTATTTATTTTCGAAACCAATGGATAAATGCAACTCATTTTTTATAATACTTATAAGACTCAGAAATTAACATGTTTACCTTATTTGATTTCATACAATTCTGTAATAAATTGGAAAAATAAAAACAATGTTAATGACCCAATAATAAACATATTTAATAGCAACTTCGACAAAGAAAATATTTTCATTAATGCGCATTCATATTACAGAATAGAAAAATAAATACAGTAGGATGTTATTGGATGTAACGGTATGCTTGAATTACCTTGATTCGAGATTATTTTCTTTATTCTATACAAATTTTTTTGCATTTGATCTATTAATAAAGAATCCGAAAAGATAAATCTATTAGGCACAATATCAATAGTGCGAATTTTCATGACCTGTCATTTGTGCATTAAATCTCAGATATTTTTGTAGTTTCACAATACGAAGGCGATCGTTGATTGGTCAACTTGACGAAAGAGGTAAGTACTGAAAGTACTGAAGTACTGAAAAAGTGGAGTACCTTTCATTGATTACGTTCTTATTTTTAAAGCGCAAAACCGATCAAATCAAACCTGAGGAGTCTATTTACAGAGACCAGTATAATTTATGAGCAACGCAGTAAACGACCAAAGATGTGCTCAAAAAATATTAGAGAGGTATATGATATGAAGCTATATAAATTAGGTAGATCACCTGCACAATTCAATACAAAGCAACAGTGAAAAATTCATGAACCATATTTCAGTTTGCTTCCGCATCCAACTCATTCGCCATATTCGGATTCGACAAATTAGGTAGATCAACTGCACGATTCAATACAAAGCAACAACAAAAAAGTCGTGAACCACATTTCGGTCTATTTTCGCATCCATCTTATTCGCCATAATTAGATTCAACAGACTCCCTTTTATTCAACTCGGCTTCCGAAACTTAACTTGGTGGCAAGAGATTCGAACCGAATGAGGAGGTAATTACTGAAACTAACGCACCTTTCAAATAGCTTGAAAAAGCTTACTTTTCTGAAGTAATAAAGAGTTGAATGTCGATGGATTAAATGTAATGAGTTACAAGGAGAATACGTTGCAAAATAAAATTTTTTGCCAAAAGTTTATTCTCTTGTTTAGGCTCACTAATTACTAATCCGTCATTGTACCTTATAAGAGATAGTATCATATTTCATAACAAATGTGTAATTTTAGTAGTAAGTAATTTATTATTATCGAAAAAGGAAAATTTGACATCCAATATGATCGCAGATCATAAATTTGTCTTATTTTATCTATTCGAATGACCACAGATATTTCTTACATGATTATTGAGGACGTCGGTAATAAATGCATTAAGAATATAAATATCCCCGCAATGTAGATGTATATGTGCATACATGTTTCTTTAACAATAATTACAAATTAAGAGAACGGGAAGTAATTTATTTCGTATTACTGATTACAGGTACTTTATTTATTGTGCAGAACAAGAAGCGTTTAAGTGAAACTAATTAATATCTTATTAGTAACATTAATAAATGCACCTATGTCGTCTATTAATACCGCTTAAAAGTAATTGTTGAAAGTCTACTATACTGCTCAAAACAATTAACGGATATTTCATAAAAATAATATTAAAAAAAACAGTTTCATTTCCTGATTTCAGTATATTCACGAACAAATATCTGAACATATTGCATTTTTACTTGTTTTAATAAGTTCAAATGTGATACTGTAGGGTGAAAATAAAATGTTGCATTACTAGTGTATGAAAAATGTAGAAATATTCAATTTTACAGAATCTTTATTGCACAATTCTTAAAAAAACTGACATTAATAACGTGTATGATCTCCACATCAGAAAGTGTTTGACATCTTAATGGCATGGATCGGATTAGCATATAGAACATCTGTTTGGGAATCAAATTCCTTCTTAACGGTAATTCGTAGTACGGGCATCGTTCTTGATAGCATATTTCTGCAATATGTCTCCCACAAAATGTCTCCCCACAACTATATTATCTTTGTACTAGTTTCATCCATACAGTTTTACAATTATCGCGCGCACAAAGAAATTCTTCGCCACCGCTGCTACACACGAAAGAACAATGGGTCACCGAATCTCACGTAGAATCTCTGGGCAGAGTTCCATTTTATATGAAATAAAAGTCGATAGCCGATAGCAGTACTTATCACGGCCCATACCATTTTCCCGAAAAAATTGTGGATTGTTGCCAAGTTCACGCCAACTCATAATGTGTCTATTTCCTGGCTACAACATAAACAGGAAGTGATTCCAAAGCTAGAAATTACGCTTTAGCTCATCACAAACATTTCAATAAGGCTTCATTGTGTTTTTCCAGTTTTCAATTTACCTATTTACCTCCGACATCTCTTGACATACCGTGATGTGTTCCCATTTTGGACGACACTTAAAATTGCAAATCTTCAATACTATTCGCAAAGATGAGTTATTGGATACTGACCGAGCAGCACGCTGAAGAGACTTTGAATACATTCCAGCGACGATCGCGTTAACGCATGCGTACCCATGTTAAGACACGTCTGTGTGTTCATCTTCCTTAAAAAAATTGAACTACTTGTTCATAAAAATATATGTAGGTGTTATACTAACTGGCACTACTTTTATTATAAATTACAAAGAATGTTCGTAAATGAGCAACATATTTCGAATATGTTTTTTCATACTACAATGGCGTTAATTATAATACAAATACATGTGACTTTCTTTGTCACTTCACTGGATCACCAAAAATTCTTCTTTCTTCTAGGAATATTATTTTCAGATTTTTTTAAAATTATTATCTAAGAATTATTATTTTCACTTCTTTGTCTAACATCATAAATTACCCGTGAGTCATAACTTATCTTGCACTAATAAGTAACTAATGAACACTTTGTTAAATTAAACAAAATTTCTTAATTAGAATTATATTCCTCGAAAAGATATATATTTTCCTCTTCGCATTGTTATAATGTGCTAATTATAAACATTTAAATTTGTTATATATATATATACATATATATGTAATATATATATATATATATTATATATATATATATATATATATATATATATATATATATATATATATATATATATAAAATGATTACTTAAATAGTCATTTAGCTTGGGCTCAAACAAACTTACTTTCACTTAATTCACATTACATATACATATCTCAAAACAAATCAAGAAATGCTGACGTGTTTTAATTAAGTTAAATAACTTTCAGTAAATTAGTAGCTACAATTTGAAAAACATTTTTTTAATTAAATTAGATGTGCGCATGCATTATGAAATGAAAATTATCTTAAAATATATAAAAAATGCTTTTTAGGTAAACATTGGTTTACATTTAACATTATAAAATAGATAAATCGTGGTTTCTACATGTCATGATAACAAAGTATTGCGTTTATAATATACATCATATGTAATAAATTTAAATTATAAAATATATTTCACAGTTTGTCATAATTTTAATTATATTAAAAACAATGCGAAATAATAATTTAATTATAATTACATAGCAGACTGTCAATTTTTATATTCGCGGAATGGGGGCAAGGGGTGGAAATAAAAAAACCAAATTATTTTTCTTTTTCAATATATTCACCTGCAAGACGGATACATTTTTCACATCTTTCAATTAATTTATTTATACCCTCATAAAAAAATGATTTCTCTTTATCTGCAAAATACGCCGAAACTGCCTCCTTGACTTCATCATCGGCAGTAAATTTTTTACCCCGCAGCTCTTTTTTCATTTTCGGAAACAGGTAATAATCACTCGGGGCCAGGTCTGGGCTGTAGGGTGGGTGATTCACAATTTCGAAGCCCACCTTATGCAGGGCAGCTAACGCAACACGGCTCTTGTGGACGGGCGCGTTGTCGTGCAAAAGCAGAACACCTTTTGTCAATTTTCCCCGTCTTTTCTCTTTAATGGCTTCTTTTAGTCGCTCTAATATTGAAGCGTAATATTCTCCGGTTATAGAAACACCTTTATCTTTATAATCAATCAACAATATTCCTTCCGAGTCCCAAAATACCGTTGCCATGAGTTTCCCAGCTGATTGTGACACTTTAAATTTCTTGGGAGGTGCTGTACCCTTTTTATGCCACCGCATGGAGTCTTGTTTGGACTCAGGTTCATAATGATGAACCCAAGTTTCGTCTCCAGTAACAATTCCACTCAATACACCATCCTTGTCTTCATTACAGAGGTCCAAAAATGCACGCGAACACTCTACGCGCTGTTGTTTTGGCGGCGGCGTGAGCATTCTCGGCACCCATCTTGCGCTGACCTTAGACATGCTGATATGATCGTGTAGGATTTTAAAAATTGTTGTATCGGATACTCCAACCATTTCTGCGAGTTGTTTCTTCTTTAGTCGAGCATCTTCGAGTACAATTTGTTCAACTTTTTGGATAAGTGCTGGCGTGGTCACCTCAATGCTCCTGCCCGGCCTCGGGTCGTCTTCAAGGGATTCCCTTCCTTGTTTAAATAAACTATGCCACTTGTACACCATGGTTTTTCCTGGACAAGAGTCGCCGTAAACCAATGACATCTCATTCATTATGGTCGCGACTGATTTTCCTTGCCTGGTAAGGAACTTTATAACGGCACGATATTCGATTTTTTCCATATTTCACTTTTCACTCCTGATTATGTTACTTGGTTGACGATAGCTCAAAGACTAACTGTCTAATAACAATGAAACTTCGTATTTATACTAATCATGAGTCGCTGCACAGGCCACGCCCCCAATGCGCCTACTCACCCCTCTACAACCCGCTCATTCCGCGAATATAAAAACGCTCCCTCGTAGTATAATCATAAAGTTTTGATAAGCTTTTAAATTTTAAATGTCTTTTCCCTTAAGAAATCGATGGTTTTAAAATTAAAAAAGAATTTTCTAATTACTTTTGAATATTTAAGAATTTTTTAAGAACTAAATATTTCTTTATTGCTAATTTTTATAGCAATAAAGAAATTAGTAACATATATTAAAAATAGTTAAATAACAATGAAACAAAAGATTTACGACTTTTTTGATAATTTTATTTTTCAACGTAATCTCTCCAAACTTTAACACACCTTTCCTGTAATGACTTTACTCCATTGCAAAAAAAATATTGTATTGACTTTCAAAACAGGCATCAGTCTCCTCTTTCAATTGGTTGTTGTTGGCAAAATGATGTCTTCTGAGGCGCTCCTCTAATTTATAAATAAAAACGTGGACGGAGCCAAATCCGGACTATATGGTGAGTAGCTCTGGCTGTTTTGTGAACTTGCGCAATGTCCAGAAGAAGGAGGATTTCTTTGTGACGTAACCCTAGACATTTTCGGTAAATAGGGGTACGTAATATTGTTAACGTACTACCATAGGTAGCTGTTGTTATTATCTCTTTTGGCATGCGTTCAATAAGAATAACTCCTGTTTAATCCCCAAGGACATTCAGTCATCTTCAATGAATTCATAACCTCATCGAAACTGCTCTGACTGGTTTACCAGTTTCAAATATGACGGAACCCTGTCCACATACACGACAATCATTCGTTCCTGAATAATTTTAAGAGACTTCTTTCCTTTGTCGAAATAGAAAAATATGGTCACTATTAAACGCGTAATTAACTGTTTCTTTCATGGCTAAATAGATTTTATTTTTTAATCCCCCGTGACAATGGTGGTAATTTCAAATATTAATCGTTTCGATTCTATTAATCTGTTATATAGTTTACAACTCATTACACTTCAAGATCGATCACTGATTATTAAATTTCATAAATTATAGATAGAAAACAGATGAATAGCTTATTTATACAAAGGTGTAACATAAAAAGAAATACAAAAACTGGGTTGTATATAAACAGCAGTAGTAGGAAAGTTTATAGACGGAATAATGGACATAAGTATATATATGTGCGTTTAGTTTTAAAAAAAATAAGTCAGTACTAAGAAATTGAGCTTGAAAGACAACGATCCGACGCATTTCGCAGAAGCACCAGACACTTCACCTTAATGACCAGATATTAACGCTAATGAACATCTTTGGACTCATTTGTAACACTGTGTGGAAAACAGTTGTTCTAACAAAAATTACTTAAAAGCTCGAATACTATAGAAATCAGAAAAAATAATCTGGTACGGACAATGTCCAAGCGGTTAATTACAATTATTCACCGCAAAGATTTGCCTGCAAAATAATGAACTTTAAAGTATCGTGCACATTCATAAGGTATTTGTTTCTGGGCGAATACTTGTGTGATCGAAATTTTGTTATAAAGATTGTAAATGTTACTAATTAAAACACGTATATATTTCATGTTTACCCATTATAATAAAAGTTCGTACTGCACAAATAATATCTCCATCTTTTAAATCTTGTTTTATCGAAAAAGGGAAAAACTAGGTAGTCTGTTGGACTATATGTGTACATACACACATTTTCTAGGTTAATTGAAATCGTTTAATACTGCATAAATTTATTATTAAATGAAAAAGATTTTTTAAAATTTGCTTTGACTTTACAGAGAAAATGAGACAAAAAAATTCATTTAGTTAAAATTATACACTTTTTCCAATTTTACTCACATTTAGAAAAATGAACATAAATACTAGACTATGAAGTTGATATCTATATATATTACGTTTCTGAAAGGAATGTGCCAGTGGTTCAAAAAGTTATTCGCCCATTCAAATATTTATTTAGAATAATCGAATAAATAAATGTTGTAAATATTTCCATAACAAAATAAAAACGATTGACGACAAGTGGAAAGCAATGCTGGCAACTAAAGATTTTACACTGCAAAAATTGAAGACGAAATATTTGTTCTACGACCACTATTCAAAGTAAGGCTTTCTGCATCAATTACCATTTGTAAGGTAGATAATTCTTCATCTACAACTAGAAAAACGACAAACGTGGGCTAAGTAAATACCTTGCGCTCAATAATATCACTTATTCGCATGCATCTGTTACTTTTTCATAGTAATTCCATTCTAGCAATACTATATTTATTATTGCATTTAACAATTCAATATTTTTTACTAAATATTATTATGGGTAAATGTATATGTATAATGTCAATAGGTACATATATACAGGTATATTTATAGTTTTCAATCGCAAATCTCCATAAAGTATAATGTATATAATGTAATTATAAAAGATAAGTATTCCTTAGGTGAAAGCGAGATTATGTCAACAAAAGAAAACTCAAATATCACAAGCATCCATTTCAAATAAAAAAAAAGTAGAAAAGAAATATGAATACAATCGGTAGTGACACGAACAAAGGAGATTCTGCTTCCGATAAAGTTGAATTCGACATTTAACAAAAATAAAAAATGAGAATTGATTAGTCAAAAAAGTTTAGAAAGCAACATGCAAGGAATTAATATAGGAATAGGAATTAGAAGCAGACAAGCAAAAATATAGCAAAAGTCTATAAAGCAACGAAGTACAGCACTATAAAATTATACATAAAGTGAAAAAAGAAATACAAATGGAATGTATTTATGTATGTAAATTTGAAAATTCGAAATTACATCTAGTAATATTACAATATGTATCAATATCAATAAGTTCTACACAAGCTATTTAAAGCAAACGAATTTTATTGTTACTCTGTTAGAAATGACTACTCAAATTAAGGCATTTTAGGCTATTCATCCATGAATTCGTAATTATGCAAGGCATAAAATCTTCTCTTAGGTAATACTTCAGAAACTGAGGTATTGTTTCGAAGGCTGTGAAAAGAATGAATCCTCTTATGACCAAAACGCTTTCATACTATGTATTCATTTTAATTTGTGATATTGAGTTGAGTATTTGCAGAGCGAAATTAATTTGCACCATAATTTCTATTAGTATGCAGTATATCTTCAAATTTGTACCTAAAGTATAAACAGATAAACCATTATCTTGAAAAGAAGGAAGAGGTTCCGTTGAGGAAATGGTAAGGAATGATAATATATACTCAGCAATAAAATTTACTGATAGAAACAAAGAGCGAGTCGTTATCGTGAGTATCTATTAGAGTGTATATCATTTGTATTGAAAGATGCTAGATAATGGTTATGAATATTTGTCAAACTACCTAATCAGTACTACCACCAAAAATGAAGGTAACTATGAGGGAGTTTTTTTGAGACAGTTTCAATAAAAATAACCCATAGTCTATACAGACTAATTGTAGACAAACTTTAAAGACCTATATAACATGTATATGTATCTTCCCATAAATTATTAGGTGCGCAACTAAGCTCTCGCTGTTTTTCAAGAGATGGCTCCAGTAGTAAGTGCTGGTCGATTGTGACATAACCAAAACGTCATGAACCAAGCTTAGACGTATGGTAAACAAACCGCTTTGACACATTAGTGATTTTGTTTTTGCGTCATATACTTTTGGTTGTGTGAAAATGTCTGATTTTGTGCCAAATAATCGTCATTTGCGGGAAGTGTTGCTTTTCTTCTTTCATTTAAAGAAAACGGCGGCTGGAGCGCATCGAGAACTCCAAAAAGTTTACTGAGATGCTGCTCTAAGTGAAACAACGTGCTGTGATTGGTTCCGTCGCTTCAAAGACGCTGAATTGGAGGCATTGCTCGATGAGGATCCGTGCCAAACGCAAAAAGAACGTGCTTCAGCATTAAGAGTCACCCGCCAAGCCATTTACCAGCGATTACATGCGTTAGGAATGATTCAAAAACAAGAAACTTGAGTTCCTTATGATTTGAAGCCAAGTGACGTTGAGCGTCGTTTTTTCGCCTGCGAACAACTGCTCCAGCGGCAAAAAAGGAAGGGTTTTCTTCATCGCATCGTTACGGGTGATGAAAAATGGATTCATTACAGCAACCCAAAGATAACAACATCATGGGGACTGCCCGGTCATGCTTCTACGTCGTCTGTTCGGCTGAATATTCACACTGCGAAGGTTTTGCTGTGTATTTGGTGGAACCAGGGCGGTGTTATTTATTATGAGCTGTTGAAACCGAACGAAACCATCACTGGGAAATGGTATCGAACTCAATTGATGCGATTGAGCTGAGCACTGCGCGAAAAGCGGCCACAATACGAGCAGAGGCACGAAAAAGTGATTCTACAGCATGACAACGCTTGGCCTCACGTTGCCCAACTCGTTAAAACCTACTTAGAAACGCTCAAATGAGAGGTCCTACCTCACCCGCCATATTCCCCAGACATTGCGCCATCCGATTATTACTTGTTCCGTTCGATGGCACATGGTCTGGCTAATCAGCAGTTCCGCTTACATGAAGACATTTCAAAATGGCTTGATTCGTGGATAGCCTCAAAAGACGAACACTTCTACCGTGACGGTATTCGAGCTCTGGGAGAAAGATGGGAAAAAGTTGTCGCTAGTGATGGGCAATATTTTGAATGATTCATTTGTAAACATTTTTTCACAATAAAGTTGCATTTTCATCAAAAAAACAGCGAGAACTTAGTTGCGCACCTGATAACTGTACATCTAAACATTTAAAAGATTCAAGAAAATGAAGACAAAGATATAACATCGATTCGATAGAGACATAAAATGAATATATGTGTATTGGTTATATAAAAGTGCTCGACTGATAATGATGATAAATTTTTAATATTACCTTTTTCTTTAATTCTAGTTTCCTTAATAAGATTAGGTTAACAGCCGAAACTATAGGCAGAAAACTTTCATAATTTTATCGAAACTGAGTCGTATCCAATTAAAATTGGTGTGTGGAAGGTAAATATCTCTGTGAATGTAAGTTCTACATTTTTCTAGATCACAATAACTGATGTTGAATTTGATGGAGCCTGTGGTCGATTAACTTAATCACTAAGGTTGATATATAACCCCTTTCCACATTAACTTTCGTAATTCTGTATACGTATTTCGACAACTAAGTTGTCATCATCAGCAAATAATTAAGCAGTGTTGCACCTGGAGAACTACGGCAATAAATACCCGTACGAAACAATTAATTCCGCACACGTTCCGTATCGTTGAAAGCCAAGACGCACACGTAAGTACGTATACAGAATTACGAACGTTAATGTGGAAAGAGTTTATATATCATCCTTAGTGAATAAGTACATGATGATGAATTAATTTTAGAATTTTAAGAAGTTAGTGCAATGCCCCATATTACACAATTTCTTTTTGGAATTTTTAGAGAAATTTCATGGTTGTTGAATAAAAATATTAAAAAAATTGATAGCATGAATTTAACGGCTTGGTCCAAATGATTTAAAAGAAGACTCAAATAACTACAAAGGAAGTTAATGTTTTCGAGAATTAATTTATCTAATATGAAATGTAATTTTTAATAAATATCGTTTTCTTCATATTATGAAGCTTTTTGCTGGGCATAAAGTTTATGTACGACTATTCGATATATTTTGGTGTTAAACAACAATTTAAAACGCTACTAGAAGTGAATGCAATAGTACAAATTTATTTGAAAATTATATCAAAAGTACACATTCATTCAAATCATTTTTATACTCTCTATAACATATTTACATGTAGTTTTTAATTTTGCATAAGACAAAATTTACGATTTATAACATTATTTATTTAATGAACAATAATTAAGATGTAAATAAACGTTCGCCTATATTCTTGAAAAATGTTTGATATTTGTGGCGCAATATTATTTTAGGTAATTGAGTTTCTACACAGTGGGAGTGAATATTATAAAAACCCGAAACGTCTAGAAGACACTGTACTTTATCGTATTTGTTTTCGTATTATATCTTTGTCATTACAAATTATTACAGAAATGAAAACATTACATCAAATACTTTTTTAAAATGAATTGTCCCATTTTATTTACAAATTCTGGAACTTTTATAATAGACATAATGTTCCTGATAATTAGAGAAAGTACATAATCATATAATCAGAATTGGTGCCTATAATTAACTCTGGCATGAACAAGCAGTGTACAATGTATTGTAGGATGTAGAGAAAGTACATTCTTTTTTAAATAGTTTTTGAAGAAAAAAGTACGGATTAAAGTTTTATTTTGTACTACAAAATATGGTCGTCAAAACATTTTAATTTCAATTTTTGTATTTTATTTATTGTAGCCGCAGCAATACTATTTCATTATAGGATAACTTGCGAATGAAAAGAATAAGAACCATAACCTATGTATTGGGTTGGCAACTAAGTACTTTCGGTTTTTACTGATAGAGAGCGTTGTTTCATTTTTTGTATAATGTATGTTAGTGCTGTACTTTACCGTTTGTCGCGTGATACTGGTCACATTGACGTAACTTCAGAAGCAAGTAGTGCGTGATTTTTATTAAAGCTATTAGTTGTGGGTTAATTTTAAATGGAGTGCAGAAACGAACATTTTCGACATATTTTACTATTTTATTTCCGCAAAGGAAAGAAAGCTGCTGCGGCTCACAAAAATATATGTGAAGTTTATGGTGCTAATTGCTTAACAGAGCGCACGTGTCAGAATTGGTATAAAAAATTCCGTTCTGGAGATTTTTCCCTCAAAGATGAGCAACGTTCTGGTCGGCCTACTGAAGTTGATGATGGCCAAATCAAAGTCATAATTAAAGAGGATGGTCATATAACTGTTCGAGAGGTTGCGGAGAGGCTACATGTATCGCACACAACAATTGAAAAACATTTAAAATGTCTTGGGCTAGTTAAGAAGCTTGATATTTGGGTACCTCACGAATTGAAAGAAATTCATTTAACACAAAGAATCAACTTTTGCGATATGCACCTTAGACGAAATGAAACCGACCCTTTCTTAAAAAGAATCATCACTGGTGATGAAAAATGGGTCCTGTACAGTAACATAGTTCGAAAACGATCATGGAGCAAACACGATAAACCAGCTCAAACCACATCGAAAGCTGAATTGCATCCAAAAAAGGTCATGCTGTCAGTTTGGCGTGATTACAAAGGTGTTGTGTTTTTTTAGCTGCTTCCAAGGAACCAAACGATCAATTCTGATGTTTACTGTCAACAATTAATAAAACTGGATGAAGCAATCAAAGAAAAACGGCCAGAATTGTCAAATCGGAAAGGTGTAGTTTTCCACCAAGATAATGCAAGGCCTCACACATCTTTGGCAACTCGTGGGAAACTATTGGAGCTTGGCTGGGAAGTGATGCCACATCCCCCATACAGCCCTGATCTAGCACCATCTGATTACCATTTATTTCGAAGTTTGCAGAATTCTTTGAATGGTAAAACTTTCGCAAATGACGATGACCTTCACTCGCACCTAGTTCACTTTTTTGCTGAAAAGGACCAGACATTTTATGAGCGCGGAATCATGCAGCTGAAAGAAAGATGGCAAAAGGTCATTGAGCAAAATGGAAAATATATAATTGACTAAAAACTATTCTTTGTTTTAAAAAAAGTGTTTTATTTTATACTACAAAACCGAAAGTACTTAGTTGCCAACCCAATACATATACTTTGAAAAAAGCAGGGAAAATAATGAATAACAATTTAGAATTAAAAGAGGAAAGATTATTTAAACATAACTGGTTTTTCAATATTAAACTTAATTTATTGTTTTACTTTTTAAACCTTTTATCGAGCTTTATATTTTACGTACGTATATAAAATCTAAGATTACTATAAATCTACGAAAGATGACCTTTTGAAGTTGAATGTAACCAATATATGATTATTTGTTGATACAAATATCAATGCGATGTTTTCATTTCATATTGCACGAGTTTAATAAAGACCACGAATTGACAAATTTTAGCCTTTTGAGGTTATAGTCTATAATAATGTCCCGTTATCGGAGTGATTTACTGATTGATCTGAGTCTATGCAGTGGCATAAGAAGGACACGGATAATCCCTAAGAAATTTAAAGTCACTCCGTCTGACGAAAGGTCATGGCCACAGTGTTTTGCAACTCATTTGGGAATTCTGCTAATCAAGTATATGAATAAAGGTGAAACTATAAACGCAACGTCTAACGCAATCACTTTGCAATTAAAGAAAAAAGGTGGGGCAAACAAAACGCCGGTGTGTTGCTTCTTCACGACAACGCTTCGATTCAAACGCCGCGTATTACCAAGACTATTGTGCGAGATTGTGGTTTTAAAGAAATCAATCACCAACCCTATATTCCCTAGTGATTCTCTAATTTGAAAAAAATGAAGAGTTCAAAATGGCAATAAATGCACATTTTTCGGACAAGGAGAAAAGCTATTTCTTACAGGGTAGTGAAAAGTTAATTTCGAGATGTACAAAATACATTGAAATTATGCAAAATAAAAATAAACTGAATTGTTTTTGCATTTTTCTTAATGTTGGTAGCGAGAATACACTGAACGCCCATCAGATTTTTACTGATTTGCTTATGAAATCGATGTTGTTTGCCCCGAGCGATACTGCGAGGTCGTTACTTAAAAGCAACATCAGTCGTGTATGTAACAAGGGAAAAATATTAATATATGCGAAAGCGGTCGAGAGGTATTTGTAGTGATTATATCCTGAATTACATAAATATTAAAACGAAAGGATTTGTCTTTTAATTATCTTACAAGACATAGTATATTTTCCCTCATTTTGATATATAAATTAAACTTTGATATTTATAAATAAAATGACATTCATCACTACTACAATATAATTTATTCTTTAAAGCAAAGCAAAAAAACGAATATGCCGCGTTTGAGACATATAATTAATTGATCAATGTAAGTATCAACTTCGATGTATATTCGCGATATACGGTTGTGATTTGTCCAATTTTTAAATATTCTCGAAATTCTCGATATAATCAGTTGAATTAACAATGTTTATGAAAAATAATGGAATTTAATACGAGGCATAGTCCAGGCGTAATTTTCTACATAATCAATATTGTAATTGATTAGGGCTCGATAAACAGACGGTAGGTAAATCGACTTGTTCAAACATTCGAGGTCGAGTTCCGCATCGATAGAGATGTTTCTCCCCGGCTCCAAGCACGCTGCTTTATCATAAATACCTAGGGATAACCCTACACTGCGGTAATAATTACCATCTTAGTAGAGTATTCAAATCTAAAGGTAACGTGTCTGCCCTGTTACAAACCCATTGACCTTACAAGGCGTTTACATCGCTACCTAATTTTCAAAATCTTCCAATGTGGATTTGGGTGATCAAAATGTTCAATAATGTTTGTTCACAGCACTATTTTGTAGTCAAACTAGTTCTTTGTTGGATATTCCATAATTAAACATCATTTCAAGAAACAAATCCTGTCAACTGAAAACTGGCGGCTTTCCACCAATAGTAGGATGTTTTCAAAAGAGAAATAAATTCCTTTAGAGACATGGAAAAGCGTGATAAAATTATTTTTTAGACACAGTTGTGTTAACTGTAATAAAGAAACTTTACAAAAAACTACATTTGCCGATGAAAGGACAGAGTTATGCGACGTCGAAGCCATTAAAAAGGCGTCGACAGCGATCTTGAAGGACATTTCTAAAGTTGAACTTAAAAATTCATTCGACATATTAATTGACCGTGCAAAACGTTGTAGCGAGGCCGAAGGCGACTACGTTGAATAAAATAAGTGAATGTTACCAAAATAGTAAGTTTTTATTTTAAAAAGTTCGGTTTTCTCTGCGACAGACTGTGTATATCTACTACTGTGGGCAAAAAATAGTAAGACTTTTTAATTTAAATTTCGCACGAAAACCCATTCGTCAAAATTTTTTTTTTTCTAAGTTGGCATGACTGTCAGTGACATCTGTGCCAAATGTCACATCAAAATAATTATTTGTGTTTAGTATACGCTTGTCTTTCTGAAGTACAAAAAGTGCATTCGGCGATTTTTACAATGAGTGAAATTATTCAACAAAGAAGTTCCATTAAATTTTGTGTACGGAATCAAATTTCTGGTGCCGAAACGTTCAGAATGTTGCAAAAGGCCTTCGGTGATAATTGTTTGTCGCGAGCAAGTGTTTTTGATTAGTACAAATTATTCAAAGAGGGTCGAGAACGCGTTGATGATGAACCTCGTCCAGGACGGCCATCAACATCAACTGATGATCAACACGTCAATAGAATCAAGGAATTGGTGCTTGAAAATCGACGATTAACAGTCAGAGACCTTACTGGCATCGTTGGAATATCGGAAGGATCAGTGAAAACCATTTTGAAAGATCATTTGGGCCTAAGAAAAGTGAAAGCACGATTTGTTCAAAAATCACTCAATTTTTTCGAAAAACAGCGTCGCGTTGACGTCTGTGCTTTCCGACTATCAAGACAAAATGAAAGGCATCATAACTGGAGATGAGACTTGGATCTACGCTTATGACCCGGAAACAGACGATCAATCGGCCGAATATCGTATCAAAGGTGAGCCGAAGCCCGAATAACCACGTCAAAGCAAGTCAAAAATCAAGGTTATGTTGACAGTTTTGTTCGATTATCGAGGTGTGGTGCACTCCGAATTCCTTCCAACCGGCCAAACTGTCAACAAAGAATACTAATTGAGTGTTATGCGTCTTTGCGCAATGCTATTCGTAAAAGGAGGCCAGAATTATGGGCCGACAACTCTTGGTTTTTGCAGCACGATAATGCATCGTCGCATACTGCATTAATTCTTCGTGAGTATTCGCCTGATTTAGCTCCGTGTGACTTCTGGCTATTCAGCAAACTCAAACGACCGCTCCGGGGAAACCGTTTAGAGTCAATTGAAGACATTAAACGTGAATCGCCACGCGCATTGAAGGCTATTCCTGAAATTGACTTTAACAACTGTTTCGAGAATTGGAAGAAACGTTGGCAAAAGTGTATTGGGGCCAGGGGGGATTACTTTGAGGGGGACTAAATAGATTTGGAAGAATAAATTAAGAATTTAAAAATTATGAACAAAGTCTTACTATTTTTTGCCCACAGTAGTATTTATTTGGAAATGTGTTTTATGTGAAATTAGTATTAATAAATTTTAAACTATGATGAATGTATTAATTTTTCTCTTTTATGTCAAACGACATATTGCCATAAATTATTGCCTATTATTTATTACTTCTAAATTAAATATTAGAAAAGGTTTAAAATCATTTGTGAAAAAATACGACATAGAAAATAATAAATTTATAAAAGGGTAAGTATATGGTATTTTGCTATGATTTGGTATTTGAACATGCAAAAACAATTAAAAACAGTCGACTCAACAAATTTACACTCCTTTTTTACGTACACATGCACGAACGTACAATGTCCAAATTCAAAGAATTGGTGAGTAAATTTGTGAATCATCAACAATCTTTGTACTCGAACTAAAACTAAAAATAAACAATAACTGTCTAAAAGACAATACATTGAACTTGTTTTAATTATACATTTAATTTATTGTACACAGGTATTTTCATTATTTCAATAAAATATAAAAAAATAATTAATACTAAATTTATAATATTAAAAACATTAGTTAATACGTAATATTTTCATAACTAAATTAATAACATAAATTCAATTCAACCTTATTCGGACAATTTAGATTTAGTGCACTAAAATAGAAAGAAGTCCTTGACTTACATATTTTAGAGATATGCGAATTGAGCCACATATTTACATATATATAGTTCATAGATAGACTTATCATAGTCTGGCGAATGTATATTATATGTAATATACATATATAAGTATATATGAATTTACGTAATGATTCAATGATTTTAGGAATATAAAAATCAACGGTATACTAATGACAAAAATGTGTATCAAGTTAATCTTTTTCACAAAGTATTCGTAACAGAATATTCATTCCAATGTTTAATTATATATCAGAGCTATGCTCTTTTCGTATTTTTGGCAATACACATTTCCTTATAATTTTTCAATGCATCCGTGAAAGTCAATTTTCAAAACACTTTTTCCAATCTTTTCGTGATAGTTTATTTTTTTATTTTCTAATGTACTAGTTGCTTTTTCGATGCCGTTTGCACGTGAAAACAAAACAACTCAAAAATTAACTTTACCCTTTACTTGATGGAATTCCAATATCTTGAACATAAAACGGATGATTTGAAGTGTACTACTTTGTTTATAATACAATTGTTTCGCCACTACAATGACTCAAACATTTAGTACATCTCCCAAAATTATGGTGTAGGACGTTTACATCTTATCCCTTTCTACCTGTCTAAGTATACCCGACCTCATTACAATTAAATTTCCTGAATATTAACAGAAAGTTTAACATTAACTAAATAAATTATTTTAATGGTGAATTGTTTATTTATTGCCTTCTAGAGATTATAGTAAACTACTTTTTCTTCTTTTACTTTCTATATGTACTAGTTTGAATCTTAATTAAATGTATGATTTTCTTCTAAAAGATGGTTATCATTAGAGTCCGGATTAAAAAGCATTAAAAATATTGAAAAAAGCGCTTAAAAAGCCTATCGATTTTCGAAAAAAAAGCATTACCATATGCAAAAAAAGCACGTACATTATACAAAATTGTATAAATTATATATACATTATTGATTAAATAAACATTGATTTTGAGATTTATAATAATTTATTTTTATAACATTAACATTTAAGTACTTCAACAAAAACATGTAATAAATTCAGAAAACATGTTCAGTCATAAAACTCAAATATTTTAAATAAAAGAAATTTTTATAACATTTTTAATTCATAGATACAGAGTAATATTTAATAATTATAATTGAAACATGTGTTTTAAAATGAAAAACCTTAAATTCTTTTTATTAACAGTTTTTAATAAAAACAACATAAAAAAAAATTATTTCCGTTTGAAACACGAAATTATTAAATGTTCATTTAAATGTTCCATTGTAAAGTTCTGTCGTCTATCACTTAAAATGTTTTTATAATTTGAAAAACTTCTTTCGACATCAACACTAGTTATAGGGGCATATTTAAATTTTGCCACGACAGCTGGATCCATATTTAATTCTTGAACTACCTCTCCACTTAAGATCGAGGATATTTTACTTAAGGTTTGAAATCCCTCGTTCTTTGACAAAACATCGTCGAGTTTTGTTTGCACTGTTTGGCCAATGCGCCCAGGTATACCGTCTATGGCACTTTTAAAATCATTAATTTTTTTAACAGATTCAACTAATGACAATTGCTGCTGCTCTAAGGATTTTATGGTTTTACTTACAAGATTAAAATGGCATTTAATAAAAGAGAGACTATTTTTCAATTCTGCTTTTTCTAAAACGGCTTGGCAATCTCTTATCGATTTAACAGCAGTATCTGAAAGCTCGAACACAAGGTTTTTAAAATCTTCGAAATGTTCAGCGTAGTATAAAGCAGCGTCTAACCAAGTTCCCCACCGAGTTAACACTGGCTCAGGTGGTAATGGAGTGTTGGCAATCTTTTTCTGAAGAGTTGCACTCTTAAAGGGGCTTTAATGAACGTTTGTTTGCCATTTTTTATTAGTTCATTAACAAGAGGGAATTGAAGCTGTATAATTTCGGCAACCCGATTAAGACCGTGTGCTAAACAAGTGCAATGAACTAAATTTCGATAAAAAATCTTAAGATTTGATGCAGTTTTAACCATATACGGTGCAGCATCAGAAAGCATTAATAATATTTTGTCATAGGGCACAGCCTCGGGTAGATAAAAATTTGTTAATGTCTCATTTACAAATCTTGTAACTGTATTGTTATTTGTTGCTTCCAGCTCTTTTGAACATATCAAGTATCCTTCCGTTAATATTTCCTCATTAAGCACACCTATAATTAAGTTTGCAACATACCTCGCGCAAACGTCTGTAGTTTCGTCTACGGTAAACCAAATGTAATTATTACCCACTAGCGTTTTTATTTTCTGGATAGTTTATATACAGAGCTAACATAACATTTTCGAAGGGTAATTTCATCCGGTACATGTATCTTGCAATATTGTTCCAAAAATCTTTTAAAGCTATCATTTTATAATTTGTTTAATGGTATATCAGACTGCACCATAGCTTTGCATAGATCAAAATTAAATCGCTGTTGTTCGTTATAGTCAGAACATGACTGTAAGGATTCACCAATTGTTTGTTGCTTAGATTTATTTGTAAACCTTTGTAGACTTTGTTGATGCAAAACTGTTTGCACATGTTGTTTAATATTGTATTTTTTGTCGCACTGAATCTAAAATTAGGAACAACAATGATGTACCAAGGATTTAATCTATAAGAAACAACTTACCGTTTTTATACAGGCTCGGCAAAATAATCTACCATTTTCAAAATGCAACTCTTTATATTCTTTAATCCATTCGTCTACCGTGGGCCTCTGCTTTGGCATTTTAAAATAATTTTACACAAAACTAAACTAATTCAGTTTAACAACGTGTAAACACACTTATAGAATGTAATAGTTCATGAAATGTTTGTTTACAAATGCCAAAGACACCGGGGAATTCCAGGAACGGAGGTGTATCACGTGTTTGTGATGTGATATTTCTAGCGGCACTGTTTGCTGATGCGACGCGATCAACGGGGAAGTACCTACGTGTGTATGGAGATGCGGGGAAATAGTCGACATAATGCATATTTAGATTCTCATGTTTGATACGTTGTTATTTTTTAATTATTTTTATGTTTTCCATACATCTTTTTCTACACTAAGTATATTTCTGATTTGTTTATGTAAACTTATACGTAAAAATATTAAAAAAGAAAGCTGTAAATAAGCACAAAATATTAAATTAAGGACAAATATTACTAAAAAAGCAAAAAAAGCATCTGAACATTAGTGCCAAATGACTTATTTTTACATATTTCGTACACATTTTAATACTAAATGTATCTGCTTGTAATATTTATAATAAGCTTAATGCCTAGAAATCCGGACTCTAGTTATCATATATCAATTCTTGCTTTTGTTGTTGTACTGGTAAAGATATCCTAAGGTACGTTTTTCGAAAACTCTTTCTTTATGTATAGAGTAATTGAAATTGTTTATTTTTTTCTCTACAATACTATCAACCAACAATATGTCGTAGCAATTGAAAAGGAAATCATCAGCGGTAGGTCTCAGATCTGGATTATAAGGCGTATTAGTTCAAATTACTACGCTGTTTCAATATCTTGAGCATTCCTTTTTGAACTGAAGTCAAATTATAAGAAATCTCGCGGAAAAGAACCTTATTTATCTTCAAATATTTGTGTAAGATGCTCAATTGCCTTCACACTAATCCTTACGGTTGCTTGAACACTTCTTACAATAACATGTGTCTTCAATTATGTCCTGAACAAGACCATTATCTTACGGTTTACTTTCCCGTAACTGCCCTTTTTGGTTCTGGAAGTCGAATTGTATCACGTAAGAAAAATCGCTTTCGTTGAAATTCACAGCTAGGTAGTCTATAACTTCTAACGCTAAAGTTCAAAAGTGGTGAAAGAGGATCAGGATTACATCGAAGATAAAAGAGCGGTAATCAATGTCAATTTTAATCGGCATATGGAAAGAAACCAAGAAACTTCAAAGAAATATGAGAGAAAACCCATAATAGACAGATTAGCAATTATCACTATGTGGATTTACACTTTTGGAAAATATTGTTTTTGATTTAATAATGGTTTTAGTACAACAAATTGAAGAAAAACAAA
The DNA here is from genome assembly GCA_031893035.1 of Dermolepida albohirtum. Lineage (NCBI taxonomy): Eukaryota > Metazoa > Arthropoda > Insecta > Coleoptera > Scarabaeidae > Dermolepida > Dermolepida albohirtum. The sequence continues at coordinate 187,143 of JAVIWB010001521.1, read as the reverse complement.
AGCATTTAGGTATATAGTATAGAAATAGTCATAAATTAATATACTAATATTATTTACATTTTATTTTTTTTTTTAGATACAAATGAATTTTGAAAAACAGCAGGGCAAATATTTACGTATCAAGTAATTTGTAAGAAGTTTAAAATTTAAACAGTAGTTTATATAGATAATTATTTTTAATATAAAATATGTTATGTTATTGGAAACAGTATTGGTAATAATTTATAATAGTTTGCAATATTTACAATTTTCTTATTTCCAGTCTTCATGTATTATAAAAGAAGCAATTGCTACAATTACAAGAATTAATTCGTATTAAATAATATATTGTTTCTGAGATTTACGTTTTAGTCATAAATCAAGGTTTTTAATGGAAAAAATTAAAATAACATGAATATTTAATAATTAATAATAAGTAATTAATTTGTACCTATTTAACAAGTCACCTAGATTTCGAAACTAAATCTGAGAAGAAAATTATAACAGAAAATTTTTGTGGAATTTGGAACATAATGGAAAATTATCGGATTATAAAATGACTAACTACATACAAAAACACAATGATTCGAAATTCAAAGGATTTAAAATGGTCATAAAAAGCCAACTACAGAAAGAAAATAGTTCCACTATATTTAATGTGCCAACTATAATTGCTATGATGAACGAAAATGAGCCAAACGACTAAGGTGATTGAAATTGCAAATATATGAGTTGATAGGCTAATGTTAAGTTATAGTGCAGTCTGGAAGCGAACCGAAGAAATGAAGTGATGATTTTTACAGAAAAATGTAAGAGCTGCTTCATCATTACTTCGCATCGTTTCTTGGCTTACATTTGTTACGAAATATCAAATGTTAGAATATTTTGACGACTTTCAAACATCTAATTATTTTCGCCGAAATGTAAAATTGGCAACCTTTTGAATTTATCTTCATATAAACGGAATAGGACATTATAGAATACAATAAATTTATTTTGCCATGTACATATAATACGTGACAGACGATGAAATAGTTTCGGAACGTTTTTGTACATACAACAGAAAGGGCTTTTTCCTCTTATGTGGAAAATTTCTATCAAGCTATATAAATATATCTGTCTCGCTTAATGCATTTCAAAACAAAAATATCTGCCTAGCCTAACATATTGCATAAATTCAATACTTCCAGAATTATTCTTCTGTACTCTCCCTAGTACCGAGACCTACATGGTCGGAGAGACATGCATTGGAATACAACTCCTTGTATTTAACTTTAACCATTCAAACGGGGATCTAATCGAACGGAGTATTATTTTTCTTACTACTAACGAAAGTAATGCCGAAAAGGTACAGAACAAAACCCAAAAAAAGTTTTAAAGTTACAAGACAAGAATCCTCCGCTAGACAAGTAAGCCAAGAAGGCAATGATGAATCAGGGCTATCTTCCAGCTAAACATATATAAAGATATGAGGGTGGACACTGTAAAGAAAGTACATCTGATATCCAATGGGGAGAGTCTAGGCTAAGTGATCAGAAATTTATAAGACTAAAGCTCTTAAACAGGGCCAGTATAACATAAAGGTTAAAACAGCTGTAATAACAGCCAATTTCAGACATGTGTAAAAAGGCAAAGACTTCACAGAAACAAGAGAATGAAAATATCTGAAAGGGACGTAACGGAATAGCCATCATGACTATGTCGAGCAATCTTAAATCTTAAGTACAACGATGATCATATACCTAGTCCTGCCATAAATACTGATATAAAGGTTTTTAAGTACAAAAAGAAAACTGCAAGATGGATTTAAATTATTTTTTGATAGTTTATTTTGGCAATAGTAAGCTACAAAATACAATGCAAATTACTCGAAATGGCCGCCATTTGCCTTAATACAACGCCGAAGTCAGCAGGGCCACTCATCAATCGCTGTACGGACGATATCCATGGGAAAATTGTCGACTGCTTCTGTTAACGCTTGCTTCAATGATTCCAGGTTGCGATGGAGTCTCCTACAGACCATGCCCTCTAATATTGACCACAGTTTGTAGTCGAGCGGATTTAGGTCTGGACTTGCTGACGGCCAATAGTCAGTACTAATAAACTCAGGTACATGATTTTCAAGCCATTGCTGAGTTGTTTTGGTCTTGTGAGCGGGCGCAGAGTCTTGTTGGAATATCCATGGTTGGTTTTGGAACATGGTGTAGTTCAGGGGCTCCACTACATTGCTTAAAATGTTTCGTTGACAGTTTTTGGCCGCTGTTTTAACACTTTTTTCACAAAAATGCAAGGAAGTGACACCGTCATAGGATACTCCCCACCAAACCATCACTGAAGTAGGAAAATGACCTCGCTGAATCCGTGGCACCACTCCACTGGCTTCCTTGGAGGATCGTGCATACACCCTATCATTCTGCTTGTTAAAAGTTTCTTCCACGATAAAAATTTTTTCATCAGAAAACAGAATTTTTTTTGTAACGCTCTTTGCCATACAACGATATCAGGTGTCTTCATTTTTTCTTCCTATTCTTTTTTAATTCAACGTTAAGCCGCTGTCCTGTTTGTCGTTTGAAAGCTCTAAGTCCTAGGTCTTGTTTAATGACACGGCTTATGGTTCTCGGAGCAATACCCATTTCACGAGCCATGATTTTCTGTTTGCGGACAGGATGTCGATTGATGCGGGATCTCACAGCATTGATGGCCTGTGGTGTACGAACTATGCGAGGCCTGCCAGATCTTTTACGGTGGATTACATTTCCAGTATCAATGAATAACTTAACAGTACGATACACAAACACACGCGTAATATTTAACGGTTTCAATAAATCAAAAATACGGGCTCTTTCTATTCCACACTTATGAAGTGCAATAACCGCAATACGGCTCTCTTTATCCGACCATTCCATAATGACGACTCACGCTATAGTGAAATTGTTCGGCACTTTTATAAAGCATATATCAAATGTCAGAACTGCCGACATAAAATTTTTGTGCTTTCAAGTCATCATCTGCAAAAAGGTGCGTTTACACTTGTATCAATACTTATGGCAGGACTAGGTATATTGTTTTCAAATAATGCTTATTAAAACACCTAAAGTCTATAATAATTCATACATATTCTTTTCACTTCATCTTTTAATTTATTTAGTAGTTACTACAGAAAACAACAGCTTGCTTATTATATGCTCAGTGAAATGGTCAGTTTATCATTATTAAGGTTCAGAATCCAGCGTTCTTTCGTAGAAGAATAAAAAAAATTGTTTTCTAAAGTTTTGTATCTTGATAAAACTATTGTATATTATATACACATTACACATACTCAAAAACTGTATCCTCATATGCCTTAAAACTGAATCATAATTACGTTCGTATATTATTCAAGTTTTAATAAAGAAAGTGGTTTGGTGCTGCTTGATATATTGTGAAAAAATTGAACGTTCTTATTTTTCGTACACAAAAATTATATTCAGAATTATACTTTATGGCTCTTAAAGAAAAAGATGTAATACAGATTTTATTCCTTCTTCATTCTTTTTCAAGCATTAACAAGCACAAATTATTTTATAATTAAAAACTAATAATCATTCTTTGCGGTGATGTTCTAAGCAATTTAAGATTGCGCAATATATTTGTATTAAAAAAATTATGACTGTGGTATATAATACATTATTGTATCTAAACATACAGACAATATCCTCTAATGACTTATTTCATTATAAATATTTATTTTGAATTTATATATATATATATATATATATATATATATATATATATATATATATACAGCCAACATTTATGTGCATATAGTATTTGAATTACTTTTCTACATAGTCTCAGTAAATATTTCATCTAAGTTTTTAAACAAATTAGAAATAGGAGTCTATCTACTCCGGTTACTTAAACTAATTGTTTCCATTTTTTAACGTAAGACCTTGAAATCAGAAATACATAGACAGACATACACACACACATACGTACGTACATATATACATACATACATACATACACATACGGACACACACTTTGAATATTTTGTAACAACAATAGTAAAGACTGGAAATACTACAAGTTCTTGCTTTACGTAAGAATGGAAAATTTTAAAATTTGAGGACATACATACATATATTAGATTATTGATAAATGTATTTTTTATTAAAGACTTCCATGTATTTTTGTAAACATAATTGAAATATATACGTTATTTCGATGAATTAATTGAAAAATTAAAACTTGTTTTTATACTATACATATAAATATGGAATTTTTTTAAAGATCAAATTAATTTATATCGAGACAAGATTCATCACTGTATTTGTCCTAAACAAATTTGGAAATAATAAAATTATACTGACGACCTATTCTTGAAAAACTGATAACAAATTCATCTTTACTGAATACGAAATAATGACACACTTAATAATTAATTGAAAGTTTCACAAATGTTATAAAGATTACTAATGAATCTAAGAAGATTTGAATTCTTAAGTTGCAACTATTTATTTACAATGAGTACAAAATAGATATGTACATATTCAAAATTTTACACCCACTCAAAGGGTATATAACCTGTCGTCAACAATGTGGAAATTGTAGGAAACCTGCACTAATATGAGTTTAAGTCCGAAGATTATGGTAAATCTTAAAATATTTTCCAGCTCCATAAATTGAAGAAATTAATCTAAACAAAATTAAGCAACGAACATCATTTTCCCAAACAATGATTTACCCATGAAGAAGGTGTCACTGCTTCTTTCAGGTAACTGGCTTCAGGTTCCAAAGAAAAATAATACTATTTAGCATAGTTTCTTCTGGACTTCTGAACTGGAACTGTCTCTGGCACTTTTGATTCAGTTGCAAACGCAGAAGTATCATAATCACAGTTTCAATCATGGGGTCCGGAAAAAACTATGGACACACTGTAAGTCTGCAAATCAAAGTAATATTTGGCGTTCACACCATGCTCTAATAATATGGTATACTTTAATATAATACCAATGTAGTCGCTCACAAGAATCTGCTCAAATACTATCCAACATATCGATATGGAGTAAAAATCCTATTCTCCGCACTCTTATTACTCCGACAGTGTAAGAGCAACGTCATATCGCAGAAATTTCTTTCATGTTCATCAATCGCACAAAACCATGAAATTTTCTTTGAAGTAAGGTTCATATAAGAAATTGTTCTTGTTCTTTCTATACAACAGCGATCTACAACTTGCTATTACCTGGCCAACTTTAGTATTTCTGTAGACAAATCATGAATATAATGATAATGGTAATATACTAATTTTATTAAGGGTCTAGAAAATAACATGCCAACATGATAATATTTCCAACTAAATGTTTGTAGATGTTGTTTTGTAAGTGAAACAATTTCAAATCTCCTTTGCACATTTCATCAAAGATTTAGAATTTTTATAATACCTAGACATTGCTACGCAATATGTAACAGTCGTATGTACCGTAGGTAATTTATAAATCGTATTGTGTCGTTTGGTTTTCTGTTGCCCAGAAATAGCTTGACTTTTTTCATCACTACTCTCTAGGACGAACTAGTGGTTTCTGATATGCTTTTGAAAGTCCTTATCCATGTTATTGCACAGGGCAATGTATTCTGCAGCCCTTCAAAAGTCTACGATACGATACTACACTGATGTATTTAACTCTTAACCAATGAAAACAGCATAACAACAATGCATTGTAAACTATCAGCTAATACGAAACTTGACAATATTTCCTCGATACTGCGCCAACGCATAATGCCAAGTCAATTTGCTTTGACTTAAGGTTTCTGTTATGAATTGTGCTTATTCTTTCTATTCAATAGCGATCTACTACATGCTATTACCTGTTTAGCTTTACCATATGCAAACGATTTGTGGATATGATAGTGATAACATACTAATCAAATTAAATTTCTAGAACATAACATGGCAACGTGATAATATCTATAATTACATGTGTTTGTAAGTGTTGTCTTGTAACTGAAACAACTTTAAATCTCCTTCATACATTTCATTAACTATTATTAATTTAAATTAATACACAAAATGATATTTTTGTTATTATAGTACAAGATTCTTTCCAATTTCTTTCTTTCTTTCCAACTGACTTAGGGTTTCTTTGAATGGAAGAGTTCAAAGTCCCCAAATCGATATTCCATAAACTGATTTTATTGTAATAAAAAATTAAAAATTAAATTTTGGTTGCAGATTTCGGAACTCTATCAACTATTTACTATTGAGATCTTAAAGTCTTAGGATAAAAATAAATTATGCAATTTTGTAGCTCAAAAAGTACAAACACGTATAAAAATGATATTTAAATTTTTATTCTAATTATGACTTTTATTAGATAATGTTCTATTAAGAATTATTTTTAATTTACGCAGACAGACTTTGTTTTGCTATATTAAATACGGATTATACCTAATTATCGTTCAGTTAACTTAGTTCTAGTTAGTTCTTAATGCACTAAACGTTTAATTAAGTATATTTATGATTTTAATATTTATAAATATCATACTAGTAATTTTGTTTCATTTTTAATAAAACTACATCTTCCATTATTATTAGTTGCTTTTTTTACGGGTAAGAGTGTACCAGAAGCATGTGACTTCTTTCCCGCACAAAATTTGAACATAATATTCATGGGGCTCCTAAATTGGGGCCTCATGAATAGTTTAATATTCGGTATCTTAATTCGATTAAATTTTAGTAACTCTTTATGTACTGAAAAGCAGTTACAGATAAACTAATTAAATTGTTTTTTTTTTGTTATTAAAGATAGTGAAGATGCAGTTATGAAAATTTCTAAGCGAGATATTACAGCGAGATTAAACAATTATTATCTGAGCGACAATTTTATTTATCAACATGTTTTAAAAGGTTAATACAAAGAGTTTCGGTGCCCGTAAAGAAGTTCGTTTATCATTCACAACAACAATTATGTCTTTGGTCGGTAGAAAAATTAGTAAAATGAATTTCTTGTAATATTTTTTCGATTTAAAGAATAAAAATTATCACTAAAAGACATATTTCGAATGTTAGTAGGCCACGCAAAAGCCGGATGGCAACCGTGACAACCGTTAAATCCTAAACTGTAAGTTGAGAGGCTTTTTCTTTTTCGGACTAATTTTCACATAGTTTTGGTTTTTTATTACTTCACAAACTTTCAATATAAGGTCTACATAGCATTGTCGTATCCACGTGGTAAGTAATAAAAAAAAAACTTACAAAATCAATCCGGTTTTCCCATCGAACCCACCAAATTTTCCGTGATTTGTGTTAATTATCACCAAATTTGCCTCAACACTTATTATTCACATGTATTTTTGATCAGCGAATAACATTCTAGGCACCTAATGAACAGAGGCTCTTTTAAGATCTAATTCGAAGTGTAAAATTTTTTAATACTGCTTACTGTAAAGTTTCATTTATTGTAATACCTTGATCATTAAGTAACGCGTTACAAACAAAATTACTATCTCTTTTATCCTGACTGTTTTTGGATATCTACCCTTCTTCTGAAATTAAAATTATTCAAAATATTTATTATAAATAAAATATCTGAATCGCTTAATGCATTGGTTACACAACTATAAATTCTTTGCAGCGATAAACCACGGTCTTGTAGAGATACCTAGTGACAGTTCTTCTTTCAATTATCATTTTTGAATAAACACGAATACCACTACAGATTAGAATTGAATAAACCGTAAAACGAGACAAAACTTTGATTGAGGTAGTGTCAATAAATGGCAAGTCCGCAGAAACATTTTTGTTGCTTTGTTCTTTGCTGTTCAGTCTGTTAAAATTTTCCTTGTAATAATTAAAATTATAAAATAAAATGTAGGCTATTGACGTCTAGGAGTCTGTATACAATAATAAATGGCGATAGAGAATATATATTTATGTAAAACTCCTAAATTCGATTAAAACTACTATTCTTCTGTTCAAATGAATTTTCGAAACAATAAGACGTTATTTTTTTTTGGTGTTTTATATTTCAATATGTTTTTGTAACTTTTTGCCTTAATAATTATATTTTTATATTATATTTACTACTCAAATTAACAACGATCATTTCTGTAAATACGTTATAAGTAAAATGAAATACTAATTACACAGGATAATAAGCAGAAATATTAAAAAAAAACTCTATTAAATAAGAAATCCAAAGGAAATTTTACAGTATAGTTTTCAATATCAGCAAATACGGAAATTAAACATAAACAACAAAGAAATAAGCCTTAGCTCATACAAGATATTTACTTAGAAAATAAGAGAACACATATCTATGTAACACATCTAATTTATATGACGAAATCAAAGACTTCAGAATAATATGAAAATAACATTTGGAAAAAATGGATAAGTTTACACTACCTTTAAATCTAAAATATACATTGCGCAAAGCAATTAACGGATATTCTATATAACTGATAATAAAAAAATAGTTCCAGTTAATTAATAACACCTGCGAATATTTCTTTTTAAACGAGAGCGTGAATACACAGATTCGTCTTAACATGTTTACGCATGTGTTAAAGCATATGTGGGCAACAACCGGCCCGCTGTAAGATTTGATCCGGCCCGCGAGACATTGTCGTATTATTTCATGTCTGATATCTATCGCTAAAAATTATGAACACTACTTTAAAACACTACTTTTAAACGCGGCCCGCGAACGTATTTGCACATTAAAGTTTGGCCCATAACATGTTAAAGGTTGCCCATACCTATGTTAAAGCATCGCCGCTAAGAGACTGCAGTGTGCTTGTCGCAACTAGCACGTAGAAATTGCTCTTAATGCAATCCAGATTCGATGTAAGGTTGTTGCTGCCATTATAAGATTATAAATGCAAAGATTATAAATTGCACAGATCCGGTTTATATGCCCAAAGACCATTAGATTGTATTCCTCTTACTGTCGAACATAAAAGAGCCCGTAGAATGTGGGCAATAAGTATAAGAGTCATAATTAGACGTAGATAGTCGTGTCTGCCAGACAGGAGTGGATCACCGTATAGCAAAGGTGGTCTGGTACTTATATGTATGGTTTACATACGTATGCGTTAACTTCTTCGCCTACTCACGATTATTCAGCTTTAGCCATAATGAATATGGTGCGAGCAAATATCGTGCATAACTGGATTGATGAAGTTGATATACAGAGAATCGAGTTGCCAGTCGATTCTCCAAATGCAAAGGAGACGCTTGGGATCTTTTGAAATATATCGCCGAGAACATTTCAGGCATTACAAACTGCTGTCAGTGAAAAACAGGATATGTTTCCCCTACGAAATATTCGACATGCTAATCTGGTCTATGCTATCAAGATGTCAAAAGGTATTGGATGTTCATGGAAATCATGATCTCTATTCCTCTGTAAAAATTATTGTAATAAAACTTCTATAAAACGGAAACTTTCTAGACCCTTCCTACTCTAAAATAATGTAACACTTTATCTTCTTCCAACAAGATCACTTTAAAACTTCTCTAAACAATTTAAATACAACGTGTTCAGATATTTGTTCACAAATAGACTTGAAATATAAAAATTATGTTAAATCAACTTTTTTTTAAATTTGTTTTGAGTAGTGTACAAATTCAGCGGGAAAAAATTACCTATAGATTCAGTATCAGCCACAAAATTACGCGAGTCTTGGAAAAAGACTTTTGTGGCATTACAATCTATAAAACATTACTATTGACTGTCAAAGTTTCAATAACGAATTTGCAAGTTTTAGTATCCGTATAACAATAATTTTCAGGCGGAAATTTAACTTTCGAATAAATACAACTACTTGTCAGCGCTGGAAGAACGTATAGATACAAAAATTACTGAAACCTAATGAAACACACTTCCTTTTACCAGAATTAATACGATATTAAAAAAGAATTAAAAGCAGATTTTGTATTTTATTTTAAGGTTCTAAATTTAAAAAATATTATAAGATAATCTCGATAGCCAGAAGGTTGCGTAAAACTAATTCAAAACATATCGACTTTAACTATTAATAAAACACTATTTAGTTGTAAATATAATTAGTGCATATCTAAACTATGTATAATTAACATTTAAACCTAAAATAAACCAGATTCTAACATAAACCGAAATTCTCTAAGTATCGATTTATGTATATATGTGCATGCATACATTTATATTTTGTATGTATATGTGCATATGTATATAATACATGTATGTACATGTTCATGAAATTGAGAATTTTGATTATGAAATGCATAATTCATATACTGAAAAAATTATTTATGTCGATTTACTAAACATTTTTACTCTATCCAATTTATCTATTTTATATATTTTTATATTATTTACATAACTGAAGTAGTTTGATTTATCTTGCGGGGTAGGTTAATACATTATAAAAAATAATATTACTGAATGTTCCTTTGGTTATTTTATAAGAGTAAAGAGAAACTGTTTACCAACCGAATTTTATTTAATGGTTTGTAGATTTTACAATAAAGCTTTTTTTAGTAAAAAACTACACATTTTTCCAATTTTAACAGCTGTTAACATACTATAAAACTTAATTCCACTATTGCATCTTTTTGTTTATTTTATATATTTTCATATATTATTTAAGTAATTTAAGTAGTTTACCTTGCCCTGAGAGGTAGACTGATACTATTACTTATTTTATAAGAGTGAAAGAAATTGTATACGACCAAAAATCCTCTGTAAACTTTACAATAAATTTCTACTAAAAATTACACATCTTCCCAATTTTAGCATCTATTAACATAAAACAAGCTTTTTTAGCTACGTAATGTCATTAAATTTCAATTCTAATTTGTTACAGGTATATTTTTCAGTATTTTCAATTTGTACTAACCTTAAATTATTTAATTTATTAAACCCATAAGCCTCAAAAGCCTAATATTCGAAATTGTTATTATATAATAAGGGTATCTATAAAAGATAAATAATTTCTTACATTTTCCACTATTTTAAAATTTTTTAGCAAAAAATGTTTGTATTAAATTTAATTTTTTCACAATGAGTATTACCTAATATCAAAAACTTACACAATTTTGCATTCGAAATCTCAATTTTTTACAGTCGTTTGATCACATGGATCTCATCGATTAATTTATCTTTATTTATATCCAAATTAAAGGCAAGTATTTTTTTTAAATTAACTTTTAAATACATGTATTTTAAACAATTTCGATAAGTTAGTTCTAATACTTCTGTATACGCTTTTCGATCTTGATATATACACATTTTGCTCTACAACTTAGTTTTAAATTATGAATATATTTACATTTATCCAAATATAGAATTATAATATTAAACCGATAATTACGGAACTAGAAAATTTTATGTTGCTACATCAGAAATCTGATAAATTTTTAATAAAACTGATTGTTGAATTTGAAATAAATTCACAAACACGTTTCGGTAATTAATCTTTCATCTTCACTTTATCTGTTTCTAATTTTCTGTATTAAACTGAAAATTTTATCCTAATATTTGTGTGTAAGTAATTCTATAAAATAGATATAAACATGCTAATAGAATAAAATTAACTACTCACCAGTATTACTCCAAAATTGTGCAGGTTGTGGAGATCCTGTAGTGTACATAGTTCCAGGATATGTACTGACTGATTCTTTGTAAATAGAACTAAAAAAGAAAGTAGTTTTATAATAAATTTGATTATTCAAAATTTTTCGTTTCTAAAAAATTTTGTATCGTTAGTTAAAAAAAATTGTAAAAAAATAAAAATATATTAAATGCGTAAATTTAACAGTAAATGAATAAAATATAAAATTTCAAGTTCAAGAATAGCGGAAAAAAGATTCACTCACATTATACCGTCAAAAGAAATAAAGATTAATAATCACAACAAAAACACTAATTATGCGTATGCATATGAAGATGATAGTGTTGTGTTATCCACGAAAAAAAAACGTAGCGCGAATTTTGAAACTTCGTTTTTGTATGAGATACTCGGGCAAGTCTCGTTTTGCCGGAGAGAGATATTGCAGTTTGCTACTGGACTGTAAAGACACTGGTCGTCTGTCAGTGTTGTCACAAGTTCTAAGCACCACTTCCAAACAGACCTAACACTGGCCGCTATATTGAAACTAATTACTGGCATGTACCATCTTACTTAAACAAGGCCTTCTGCACGGACGGCCGACCAGCCAACCACGTGACACCGAACTAACGTGACGTCATTTCGTGGCACCAGTATACACACACACACACACATATACAACGCCGTAATGTGTGGTCTTATCATCGATGTGAGCGCTACCGCAAAATTCCCTCCGGTCGCGCTCTTCTGTTGTTTTTAAACAAACGCTATTGTCGACTGGTAGATTTATCATTTGTCATTTTATTTTCGCTAGTTCGGCGATAACAAGCAGTTATTCGATCGAGATAGAACAATGATAGAGAAAAGGCATTTCTTTGATGTTAAAATTACATGAAATAAATACATTAACAATTTTTTATTACTTTTATAATGTTAAAACAATCGAGCTAATGCGCCTTTATTTCTTCTTTTAGTATAATTTATCTTCATGTTGTAATATATTTTGTTTTGAAATAATTAAATTCTTATTAGACCCACTCGCAAAACGCAATCTGTTCATCTCATGAGAATCGATTTAAGGCATCGACACGTTTTTGAAATAGTTTATTTATTTTAATAACATTTATTTATTCCCATTACACTTTTAACACTTTCATTTATACCGGGATATATAATATTCCACCTTTCACTCAAAATATATTGCCTGTAAATATATACGCTTAAATGACATTGGTATCGAATAATTCACTTCTATAGATGATATTTACATGTTTTATTATTTTTATATTTTTTAGTATTCCCATCAGTTCCAACCAACTGCTTCATCAACTGTAAAAATTATGTTTTTAGAAATTTTTATTAGATACTGAGAATTCATATTGCTGGTTTTTATTTACTGGACATTTCTATCGGCTATGTACGAGGATAGTTTGACAAGTAGTGAGAATGACACATAGGTGGCGCTCCAATTGGTAAAACAAATGCACTGTAATTTAGGTTGCCTATTTATATGTTTACATTCCGATATTTATATAAATCGGTTGATTAGTTTATTTTTGACAGCTGTTTGAAAAAGAAGCAACACGTCGTTTTGTTAAAATGGAAAAAGCAGAGTATCGTGCGGTGATTAAATACTTCGTAATTAAGGGTATGAAAGCTACCGAAATAAAAAATGAGTTATGAGAAACATTAGGTGAATCTACTCCATCATCCGCCACAATAAGTAGTTGGGTAAATGAATTTAAACGTGGTAGAACAAGCTGTGTTGATGAAGCGCGCTCTGGAGCACCCAAAATCGTGACTTCTAAGGAAATGATTATAAAAATCCATAATATTATTATTACGCAAGATCGACGACTCAAAGTGATAGAAATAGCAGACATGGTAAACATTTCAACAGAACGCGTACACCACATTTTAACGAAAGAATTGGGGCTTTCCAAGCTTTCAGCAAGATGGGTGCCGCGATTGCTTACGACTGATCAAAAGTTCACTCGTTTGCGCATTTCCAATGAGTATTTGGACCTTTATATGTAAGCGGAATCCGGTTGATTTTTGTAGGCGATTTGTTACTTGCGATGAAACTTGGATACACTACAGTGCACGCGAAACTAAACAACAATCGAAACAATGGTTAGAACGTGGTTCCGCACCTCCAAAGAAAGCGAAACCACTTTATCGGCAAACAAGGTGATGGCATCAATTTTTTGGGATTCAAAGGGCATTTTGCTCATTGATTACCTTCAGAGAGGTGCCACAATAAACGGACAATGTTATGCAGATCTTCTACAAAAATTAAATGTTAAGATTCGTGCTAAACGGCCAGGAATGGCAAAGAAAAAGATTCTGTTTCACCAAGACAACGCTCCCTCGCATACCAGCACAGATGCAATGTTCAAAATCCACGAGTTGCATTTACAATTAGTACCGCATGTGCCTTATTCGCCGGATCTAGCCTCTTCCGACCTCCACCTTTTTCCAAAATTGAAAACGGCACTAGGTGGAAAGAAATTTTCGTCTTACGACGAGCTTATCATCTTCGTAAATGACTATTTTGCAAGCCTTTCGGAATCGCAAACTACCCTCGTATAGCAAATTTACATTTATTTCTCTTAGCATTGTGTATTGTAGGTGGGATATCATATCCCAGCAGTATTCTTTGTTGAAAGTTGTTGGAACCATATAGCCCAACAGAGTAATTATATTCTTTCCTCTCTATCTAATGAATTATACTTTGTTTAGACTGAAATAGAAGGCGATATTGGAACAGACAGATAATGTGAAAGATGAAAACTCCCCCGCACCATCAGAAAACAGAAGTATTTTATTTATTTCTATTTAAACTTTTTATCTAAAAATGTTCTCTATTTAGCAAAGCGTATTTGTTAGAATTCGACATTAGCTGCTTCCGGAAAATCTAAATTCAAAAAGGGTATCGAAAATGGAAAGAGTTGGCTTATTATAGTGTAGATATATTAACACGTCAGGGCAAAAATATTATATTTGTTGTTACAGATGCACGCTATTTTGTGAGCTAACAATATTACTAATGCCAGAACTATTAGATACTAATAATTTTGGGATATGCTCTCTGTTTCCAATAGAATCTTTTGCGACAATTACTCGGACTTCATGTCATGTAGATAGATGCTTATTCGCGCGCGGCGTATGCAAAAAATCCTTTTAATAGTAGTTATTTATAAAAATTTAATAAATATCAATAGTTATAATTAATCGAACGAGGAAAAAGTGTACTTGTCTAGTAGGTGTATTAGCATACACAATGAGTACGATGACGATGCATGTACTATTAAAATAATGTTACTATAAGCGGTAATAATAATTTTGCTCACACATAAATAAAGATAACATATACATGTACATAAAAACTTAAATATTAGCAAACCTGCACTGTCATACTCAAATTTACGCTCCTGATAAAAGAAAATCTGCAATATTTTTTATCTTTTGAATACTTTTTTTACATTTTCTCGTCCAACTAGCATTACAGAAAACTATTAATTAATAGTAATGTCATTTAAAAATGAATGGCGAACTATACTTACTACAGTCAACTCTACAGTCCTGTTGTAATCCTTTTCATCTTTTTTCTTTTGTCTAATAGTTCTAGTTCTTACAGAAGAAACAGCTTAAATGTAATTTGATATGTATTTACAATAGATTTCAAACAATATGTTCGTATGTCACCCTCATTTCCTTATTTCTGAATTTTTTTGTTTTATGTACTTTTGTTTTAATAAAATAATCCTTACTCTGATTTTCTTGCCTTTCTTTGCGCCCTCTTTTATGTTCCCCATATGTTTGAAAAGTGTTTCACTAGTTAAATATCTCCGTAAGTATCTTTAAAACTTAACTGAGTCAAAAAATTAGAAAGTGGATTTAATTCTTAATGCGCCATAAATTTTCAATATTTCTCTCAAGCTTTATATAAAACTTACTATAATTTCAAACATTATAATAAATACCCAAATGTTTTATTGTAATGCTATCCGCTTTTAACAACGAAATAGCTGCAGTGGCTTAGAAATTATGGATTCGTTAAAAATAAATATCTTTGTAACCGGGCACTATTATATAAATGAATTATTCACACTAAACCTCCAAACAGCTATAGGTAGAAATTTAAAATAAAAAATATTACATAAAAAAAAACACGTGCGATTAGAAAATAAACTCTAGGTATTTTGAATTTCCAAACACTTACAGTTAGAAATTTAAAATACCTAGCGTTGATTTTCTAATAACACGTGTTTTTTCTATGTAATATTTTTTTTGTTAAAAAAAGATTATTAAACTATTCATACGCATGTCTAAAATATATGACATACATGAAAGTAAATGTTATGTAAAAATATACTTTAATAGGAAGAAAACCTTAATATATCTGATTGTCAAAAAAATTTATTTTCATTTTTATTTCTTCATGAGACCAAAGATACTTTTTTGAATCTGTAGCCCTCATAATGCATTGCCTTTTGTGGTTAACCTACATTTTGATTGTTAAGAAACTAATTAATGAGATTCTACAAAATGAGGTAAAATTTAGTAATATAAAGTAAATGATTCCTAAGAAGATTAAAAAAACATGAAATCCTCAATGAATCATTTTATTAAAAAGAAGTCACATAAAGTCGAAACTGGAACTCATATCTACAGAGCTCGAAAGATGTAAAACCAAATAAATAACTCTTCAAGAATCATAAACACATTTTCACAATTATTAAACAAAAAGAAACAAATTTAATTATGCGAATTTTGTGGCAAATAATATATAAATAATAAAAAAAAATAAAATCATATCCGGAAGAATACTGATATCGAACTAAATATATATATTACTCCAGTACATAAATACTTAAGCCTAAATCAAACGTTTATTAAATTGAGATATATAAAGTAACAATTACATTAAATATTAAAGAATATATAAAGTCTTACATTAAATATTAAAGATATCAGTATACACCGCATTAACACTTCTACATACAAATATGATAAAAAATACGGAATACGGAAATATATATCACGACCCATATTAAATTTTTCGAAATATGTCATTCCGTTTATGAAAAAGCGTATCTATCCTATCTTGGCTTTTTGACAAAATTGGGATTCCATGGAAAAATTCCGATCTAAAAGTTGGAGATATAAAAGAAAAACCAGCAACATCTTTCTGAAAAGCTTTGCATTATATTTCCATTTTGCTAGATTTTTTTTATAATGACATGAAATTTGATTAATTTGCGATATTTAATTTAATAGATGAAGCAGCGTGAACAAAAGTGTATAACGAAAAATCCCAGAATGCTTAAACTTGCAATTGGTGGTGCATACCAACATTTACTTTTTAAAGACTAAACACATCTGAAATTTTGGCTGCTATTCAATAAATTTTGGATGAAAATGTTCCTTCTAAAGCTAAAATTTCACCACATGCAACCATCATGCGACTAGGATAATTGGAGTCTGCAATAAATAATTAATGAAATGAATGGTGTTGCTTTAAACGAACGAAGGACGGATTAAAGAGTAGCTAGAATTGTGAAAATATTGGTTGAATCTATACATCACATTTTATACGTAGAATTGGGTATGTCTAGCAGTAATTTAAAGCTGTTTAACAAGAATAAAATTAATTTTTTAGAAAAATTGTTATGATTGATGAAACATATCTTTACCATAGTTAAGAAATTTGAGACACTATTAACGACGAGTAGGGTAATAGCTATGATTCTTCGAGAATTCAATGGGGTCATTTTAGTAGACTATCTTGCAGAGGGCCAAATTGTTGACGGACTATATGATGCATCTCTAAGTTATTTTTCATCACAATAACCCTTCTCATACCAATCAAGTTGTTTGCGAAAAGCCGAATCAATTGAGATTTTAAGTGTTGATTCATACTTTAAATGTAGCCCCAAATGACTTCCACTTATTTTCGGAACTCAAACTTTGCCTTGATGTAAACTACCCAAATAAAATATGGCGTTAGTATGTAAAAAGTTCATGATTTTGGAGATGTAATCTACAATGTAAAAACTGAATAATCTATCGCTTATGCCACTATTTATTTATCAACGAAACAGCTTAGCACGGATTCTAAATTCCGAATGACATACATATTTAATATGTAGACTATTTCCTTAAATTTTTGGAAATGGTAAATAGGACACGGGTAGAAAGACTACATAAAGACATAAAAAGGATTTTGAATTAAATAACAAAATATCACTTTTTTATAATAAATTACGCAGACCTGCATAAAATAATTTTTAAAAATTGTTTTAACTTTAATCCCTTTTTTGTGTTTTCACATTTTATTAAAATCATAAGTAACCAAACATTTATCATAAAAGCAACACAAAATTAGTAAAACTGAATAATCTTCTTGTTTAATAGTCCTTGTAGTATCGTTTTCGCTTCCTATCAAAACCTCATTTTGTGCTTCTTCTGCTGCAGGATAGCTGAAGATTGTCCCCATTGACTGACTGAATAAACTTCTTGATTAAAAGCAATAATTTCGGAACGTTTTTCTAAACCTGTTGGTTTTCCTCTCGGCATTTTAAGAAGTTCACATAAAAAATACTTTCTTGTCAGTTATGCGCATGCTAGCAAGTTTATTTGAAAACTAGTGCATATTTCGGTACATAAGACTCTTTGAATGAGGGCAGGTAAGTTTCGCAGTTTTTTGCTTGCAATATTATCTTAAAAATAATCGTATTTATGGCGGTACAGATTATTCTAGGAATTACCGCAGTGAGTCATAAAACATAATAGTTATTTGTAGGTGCTCTAATAGATATATTTGTCTGCAAGTGGCTATAAATATCTTAAAGGACCTAATGTAAATATATTATTTATATTTAAACGCAATTATATTATTTTCTAGAAAAGTTAACTAAATTTCATTAGCTGTCTGAACTACGAGGGTAGTTTGACAAGTAGTGAGAATGGAAAAGAAAAACGAATTTTTTAAATACAAAATAATTTTTATTTTTCAATATATTCTCCTAGAAGAGCAATACATTTATTCCAAGGGTGTTCCAATGGCCTTATGCCATCTCTAAAATGCGATTCCGGAAGGCTTGCAAAATACTCATTTACGAAGATGATAAGTTCGTCGTTAGACGAAAATTTCTTTTCACCTAGTGCCGTTTTCAATTTTGGAAAAAGGTGGAAGTCAGAAGGGGCTAGATCCGGCGAATAAGGCGCATGCGGTACTAATTGGAAATGTAACTCGTGGATTTTGGACATCGCAACTGTGCTGGTATGCGAGGGAGCGTTGTCATGGTGAAACAGAATCTTTTTCTTTGCCATTCCTGGCCGTTTACCACGAATCTCAACATTTAATTTTTGTAGAAGTTCTGCATAATATAATTAACTGTGGCACCATTTTGAAGGTGCAAAACTACGTTCTAATCATTGTTTTGACTGTTGTTTAGTTTCGGGTGTACTGTAGTTTATCCAAGTTTCATTGCAAGTAACAAATCGCCTAAAAAAATCGACCGGATTCCGCTTATAAAGGTCCAAACACTCATTGGAAATGCGCGAACGAGTGAACTTTTGATCAGTCGTAAGCAATCGCGGCAGCCATCTTGCCGAAATCTTGGAAAGGCCCAATTCTTTGTTTCTCAATGTTTACCTTCTGCTATCTCTCTCACTTTGAGTCGTCGATCTTGCGTAATAATATTATGGATTTTTATAATCATTTCCTTGGAAGTCACGATTTTGGGTGTTCCAGAGCGCGCTTCATCAACACACCTTGTTCTACCACGTTTAAGTTCATTTACCCATCTACTTATTGCGGCGGATGATGGAGCAGATTCACCCAATGTTTCCCGTAACTCATCTTTTATTTCGGTAGCTTTCATACCCTTAATTACGAAGTATTTAATCACCACACGATACTCTACTTTTTCCATTTTAACAAAATGACGTGTTGCTTCTTTTTCAATCAGCTGTCAAAAATAAACTAATCAACCGATTTATCTAAATATCGGAATGTAAACATATAAATAGGCAACCTAAATTACAGTGCATTTATTTTACCAATTAGAGCGCTACCTATGTGTCATTCCCACTACTTGTCAAACTATCCTCGCAATATGACGGAAGTGTACACACGAGATGGAATTTAGAATTAAATTAGTTTAAGCACTTTAAAATTGAACGGAAAATCAGAACCCTTACACTGTTTCGAATCCAGCTTTTTAGGTCTCTTGGCATTAGGAATGTATTAAGGTTATGTTTCATATTGTTATTACTTATGTTTATCTTCCTGTACAGTAAGAAATAGAGCTATTATTATTATTTATAATAACATTAATATTTAATTATAGCGATACAATATATGCTATTAGTTTTCAGCAAATTACAAATTTAAATCCGTTACGTTTTCCATAATACAAATGTATTTACTATTGACTCACATGTAGTATAAATATAAGTAACAATGTGTATAAATTGCTACAAATTGACATCTAAAATTAGCTAACATTAGTAAAATGATCAAACATAATCATACGTATGTTTAACATACATAGGAAAAATATGTTTTTTATCGTTAAGCAAAAATTTTATCACACAGACTGTCAATTTACTAGAACATTAAATCATCAGCGTTCAAAATTTAGATATTCATCAACTGATAATTCTTGCATTGTAAGACCTAATGAATCATAATAATTAAGTGCATACGGATATATGTATGCGTATGCGTATGTATGTACGAAGAAAAACCTTGTTATTTATAATAAACAGTGTAAACAAGTCTTTGTACCTCATTCTGGTAAAGTGATTTAACATAATAGATTTATTTCTAAAAAATATG
This sequence comes from Dermolepida albohirtum, assembly GCA_031893035.1. Lineage (NCBI taxonomy): Eukaryota > Metazoa > Arthropoda > Insecta > Coleoptera > Scarabaeidae > Dermolepida > Dermolepida albohirtum. Next base: position 166,739 of record JAVIWB010001521.1, on the reverse strand, counting down.
TTTAATAATGCGTATTTGCTAGAAATACGTCAATACACAAACAAAATAATATATAAAGCAAGGATTTCTTGTCCAGGTTAATAGTCCGCAGCGCACTACAGACTTCTACATACTCTTCACGGGGCCTCACACCGTCACGACGTCCTCTTTGGGAAAGTAAATTACGTAGAGAATAAGAAGTCATTAATTCTACAATTGATTAATTTATATTTGATTCGAAAAATTTAAGAATTGAATACTTAATCTAACCTAACCTCGAAAAAACATCTCTTCTGATAAATACAAAGTCTATGACCACCAAATAGTATATATAATTTATTGTATGAGTGTTACATATGTAACAAATATTGTTAAACAAAACATTTTTATTGGTTATGCATTTAGAAAGTGTGAACTTTGTCCAAACATTACCGTGTTCATCTTTCTTATTTACGTTATATGTCATATTTCCATCAAGTTGACGAACGAAATGTATAAATGGCAAATTGTACGCTTATTCGTGGACGAAAATATTTCCCGAACTCATACCGAACAATTCGAAAATGTGAGCAAGGTATAGCTTGTCAAAAATCTACCGAATGTAATCGACCACGATAGTTAGATGCACTCAGAATTCAAGGAAGGGGTTTATACTTTGCAGAAAACAGTGTTGGAGTGCAAACTCGTAAACGTCGGTATGAATGATGAAAAATATTTTTCACTTTTTCATGCGATAATTCCTAACAATGCTGCTTTTCATACAAAAAATATCGAGGAGACTCCCGACGAAATAAAATATAAGACAAAAACGAAATTCCCAGAGAAACTATAAGTCTGGTGCGTTTCTTCAGAGGCTGGTCCTTCTAGACTCTATATAGGGCATGTAAAAGACAAAGCAGTAATTAGTCGACTTTATCAATCTGCATAAAGAAAGATTTTGGATTTTGACTCGAAAGATTTATGAGAATGATTAGAACCAGAACAGAGATAGAGAGAATAAAGAACAAAATTTGGTGAAATTGACGCTGAATCTTGTCAATCTTATGCGTTACATCGAATTGAAAAATTTGGATCATTGAGCGTAATTTTTAAATCATGCTTAAGGAGTTTAAACCAACGACTGTGTTGAATAAAATAAAGTTTCTCTAAAGAGTAAAATTTTGTTATTGACTAAGTCCAAAACTTTCGTTACATCCGCGGTTATTCAAGAGTAACTGCTATACGCTACAGATGATGAATAAAAATGGGGACGTCTAACAAAATTTTGAAAGCGTATTAAAGAAAGACACCGATTAAGAGATTAAGACGACTTCGTGATAATATTGCAAATAGTTAGTGCAAAGAGTATTTACGTATGCCTGTATTACATGGATGGATGTCAATCGATAATTCTCCAAATATAAGAACATACTTTCACCACAGCAAGCATCACTATCTGAGACAAATATGTAATAAATTCAAATTAAGTAAATAACTTCTTAGTTTATTAGTCCTTTATTTACGATAAATTCATAAATTTGTACAAAAACCGATACAAGTTAATATGTGATATATGATAGTTATTAAAATTATTACAATCACCATTTTTAAAATGGTTTAATAATATCTATCTTCAATTTTGATAGAAAAATTCATTTGAAAGAAACTTGTCTACCATTAAAGATCATTGATTAATATGCTGAAAAGTTAGGTATGCACCTAGACAGATTTATATGGCAAAAGCATATTTTTACTATTTTCACTAAATGTAAACAATTTTGATTTAAATTAAACCAAATATATGTATATGGGATCATTGTTCGTAAATCGCAACTTTCCATGGAGCCTAAAATTTTTTTCTGTGTATCGATCCTAAAGTCAATAGGGACATATGGATAGCTATGAACAATAGTAACAAGAATATCGACATCATTCGAACTTTTCAGAAGAACGTCTTAAGTGCTACGGTGGATGGTCCTAGATACATTCCCAACAAAATAATGCAAGACATTCCAATAGCATCAAGCAAAGAGATGATAACCAAATTTAGTGAAAAATATCTATTTAAGGCCCCTAAGCATTCTAATAAATTGGCGATACCACGACTTAGAAACTATATGACTACCGATATAACAAACAGTTGTTCAAGTGATAAATGTTTGTGTATAAACATTTGTCATTTGTCATTTTTAGCAACTCTCTCATAGTCTTTACTTATAAAAGGGCATAATATTCTTTTATGTTCATAATTATGTAAGATAGTTTATTGGAAACAAGTACACATTCCATTCTGATATCAAATTAATCGCTTATTGTCACTCCGGACCGATTAGTGTAATAAAAGCGTCAAAAAATGTGAGAACGAATAGTTTCTATTTACACTTAATATATAAAAATAATTAACCAATTTAATTTCAATATGTTTTTTATGATATTGCGATATTAAATGCGAAATTTAACTTAAGTTTTCTTCTAAGCTAGCTAGCTTAATGCAAGTCTGGTTCTACGAATTCTTTTTTTTACTTACGTTTTCTATACACAAATTATTTGAAATTTAAACTTAGGAGCAACCATTAATGAATAGGGACAGATCGAACAAGAAATAAATAGAAAAAAAATGAAATTTTATTAAAATATATATTTTCAAATAGAGTATTTATTGCTATATTAGAATTACAACACAAAGTTTTTATTATTGAAAGTTAGTGTCAAACTGGGAGATTAGAAACTGGTTTATGCAATTAATCATTGTATGCAGGATTTCTATCAACAATATCCTAATCTTGCAATTATATGAACAGCTGTCTAGCCAGATGTATACTTGTGTCGACAAATTTCGTGTAATAGCGTGTTCTTAAAACGGACCTGAAATTATATTTATCTACAATTCAAGCTATCCACGAATTTTATTCTGTTGATTACGAACTGACTATTGGCAGTAGTTTTTGGATAACTTATATTTAAATAAATAGTGTATGAAAATATTGTCGGGCATAAAATCTTAGTGAATTTGTTGATACCACTACATACCTATTGCTTTGTTAGCAGTGCCAACAAAGCGAATCACTAGATCCATCATTTTTAACAGAATAATTAATGCTGGATGATACCGAAATAAGTTCCTAGAACATTTTATTAATATGTTACACGGCAATTAATTTACGGAAGGATTTTTTAAGAAGTTCCAGCACATATGAATTAATAAACACAAGCTCCTTAAGAATAGTTTCTTGATCATCAATTGGTGAATTTCCTCTCAAGATCTCTAGATCTTACAATTATGAATTACTTCATTTTTCCACAGATGGCAGAGCTAATTTATAGAACGACACGCCACGCAATCGAAATACTTGATGATAATATTAAAAAGGTCATAATTCAACATAAACTCTCAACATTTGAGTATAGAGGCTAGAAGCAACATTTGAAGTTGTACTTTGGAATGAATATTCTTGCATTAAACGTTTTTATAAAGACAAAGCTAATTGGAACAACAAGAAAAGTAAATATATCGACATTTTTATTACAAAACGGTTTTGGTACGCTCACTAAAAACATGACGCAATATTCTAGCAAACGATTGGATGCTACCAATACTACTACTCACTACGCTATGGTTAACTTCTAGTACCAGATAAATGCACAATTTTTATGAGTGCCAAAAGATGTGAATTAACTTCAGATTTTCATACCTTATTAGTAAAATTATATGCCCAGGACGTCTATCCAAAGAGTAAATATTATTGTTAAGAAATCTAAATCGGTACTACGTAAATCAGTACTATACATTATCTAACGTTAGGGACGCACTGGCACCGTGTGAATTAACTTCAGATTTTCATACCTTATTAGTAAAATTATATGTCGAGGACGTCTATCCAAAGAGTAAATATTATTGTTAAGAAATCTAAATCGGTACTACGTAAATCAGTACTATACATTATCTAACGTTAGGGACGCACTGGCACCGTGGAGAATAGCTTCCGATATAGTCGTTCGAAAATTTTGAATCAACATCAAAAGAGATATAAAAGAAATTAAGAAAAATTCGAGGACTAGTGCTACAAAAATCTCAAAAGAATTACAAAATGAGATGTGACCATATCAATGAAATAGAACGAAATGTTTTAAGGAAGTATAATTGTAATGCGCAATCTTAGGGTAGAAAGATTACAGTACACAAAAGAACTTGTGAATGAAAGTTATGCAGTCTTATTTATATATTTATTTAGTGAGTAGAGCAAATTTAATATCCATGGATAAAATAAAAGACAATATGGAGAAAAATTAACACGGAGTAAAATATAGAAAATTTAAATGCGATCGTAAAACAGGATATCAGTACTATGGTTTGGTGGTGTATGTTAGCTACAAATACAAGTAAATTGTCTTTTATAGAAACAACGATGAACACTGAAAGTTGCTCATGATTTTACAATAAAATTTATTAGAAAGTACGTAAAAGCTGGGCATGCGCGATGAATTTATATTTATGACAATGATCCAAAACACTCTTGACAAATTGTGAAGGAATGGCTTCTATATAACAAGAAATACCAAATAATCCGTGCCAGTCACCGGATCAAAATTCAATAAAGTATTTGTGGGAAGAATTAGAAAAACGCATTCGAAAATAAGATAAATAATAAAAAGGACTTACAGAACAAGTTCGAAGGTGAATGAAATAAAATCGAACCTTTGTTGATAAAAAAAAACCTAAATTTAATGCAATGTGGATTGAGATCTGTTATTCAGTAAAAGAGAAATCCGACCAAATATTAATATATTGTAGTTGCAATTTCTTTTTATATTTTAATAATTCCTTTTGATCGTACAGAGACCTATTTGTAATAAATTTAGTGGTTGCTTGAGTAAACGTTTTTATTAGAAAATATTTATCATTATCCTCATTCGCCCCTTTATACAAAGAGAAACTGAGATTTATTATTTTAAAGCTGCATATAAAATTTCGCATTGAATTGTGTAAAGAAGCATATACACTACCGGTTATATTTATTTGCCTACCCCAATTTTATGTGTTTCCTGAAATACGGATTATCTTTCGAAAAATCTGTATTATAATTATTCAACAATATTATTAGTGAAAGTAATTCCATATGAATTTCTACGTAAATCTTAAATTGTTTATGATATATCGTAAAGGTGTCATAAATTGGAAAAATACCATAAATATTATATAGGCTAATCCCTACAGCATTAATAGTTTTACCCGCATTTCCGAAAGGTATTACCAATATTGTGTTATTGTACTAACTAATTACAATATTAGGGTGTGTTATTCAAAAAGGAAAATAAATTTTATGTCAGTCATCGTTCATCTTTTGTTGCGAAAACAGTGAAATAGAGAGTTATTGTGAATATTTTAATGCAATGCCGAAGACGAAGGAATTATCTGTTGAAGTGCGTGCTATGATAATTGCTTATCATCGTACGGGCAAAAGTAATCGCGAAATTGCAAAAGAATTATGATTAAATCGTAGAACCGTTGATTATAACGTTAAAAAATTTGAAAAAAGTGGTACATTTTCCAACAAAAGAAGATTTGGACGACGCAAAGCGACGACATCTGCAGATGACCGGCATCTAATACGGATAAGTAGACGCGATAGACGAAAAACAGCACCAGAAATTGCTGCTGAAATGAATAGAGCGCGTGCTAAACCAATTAGTGTGTCCACGGTACAGAGAAGGTTAAGGCAAGCGGGTTTATACGGAAGAATTGCTCTGCGAAAACCACTGCTACGAAAGCAAAACAAGATAAAACGACTAAATTGGGCTAAAGAACATAAGAATTGGACGATTGATCAGTAGAATAATGTGTTGTGGACAGACGAATCGAAGTTTGAACTTTTCGGTAGTAAAAGGCGAATATTCGTAAGATCCCCAGGAAAAAGAGTACTGCCAGAATGTATTGCGCCTACCGTAAAACATGGAGGAGGGTCAGTAATAATTTGCGGGTGTTTTGGTGGAAGATCTGTAGGCGATCTCGTCAAAATTGAGGGAATCCTAAGAAAAGAAGGCTACAAGGAAATTTTAGAAAATAACGCTGTTCCTTCAGGACTAAAGATTCTTGGCGAAAACTTTGTATTTCAACAGGACAACGATCCGAAACACTCTTCTACATTGTGTGGCGATTACTTGCGTCAACTAGAAGAGCAAGGGCAAATCTCTAGAATGGTATGGCCAGCTCTGAACCCAATAGAGCTTCTTTGGGAAGAATTGGACCGGAATGTTCGAGAACGTGCTCTATTATCCACCACTATACTGTGGGAACAACTTCAAGAAGCCTGGGCACAAATTACAGAAGATACACTGCAAAAATTAATTGAAAGTATGCCGCGGTTATGTGCCGCAATTATCAAAAATAAAGGTGGGCACATTGATGAGAGCAAAATTTAATAATAATTAATGATAAAGTTTTTATATAAGAAAAATGTAACTATTTTATGTTTATTTTACACTATTGTATTGGTACAATAAATAAATTTTCAGTACACATTTGATAGTTTAATAATTTTGGCTAAAACTAAGGGTGGGCAAATAAATATGACCGGTAGTGTACCTACGATCATACGAAAATTTTTTGTGCCACTGTACATATATATACGTATATGTATTTCTTTATCAATAGACTATCGATCCAAGTTAAGACGTAAAAGTTGTTATGCAGTTGCTTATTTATTTCTTAACAAATATACTTCATATACAAAATATATTTTACGTAGCTTACTTAAAATTAACAATTTCAAATACAATTAATATTCAAACATATTCTAATTCATAATATAATGCGTATTGTCTATAACTACAGCCATGCTACGCTACAAATAAATTTCGCATTAAAACATATTTTCATATTCATCAATTATCTTTGTTTATTCTTTACAAGTGATAAGTGATAAGCTTCGAGTTTCAAAATTAAAACACGCTATCGTATTTCTTTGTCCGTCCGTCTCTGAATAAACTTAGATAAGATCGTATCCATATTACAATTATATGATTTTAAGTGTACCATACCATAATAATAGCAATTGTTCTTTCATCATATATGCGAGAAGAATAAATATATAATGTCGGCCAGAAGTGTAAATTAACATAGATAGATTAAATATAAGTTAGAGTGTCTGCAATACTGTATGTTTTTCTGTAGGTACAGTGGGAAAATAATGTTTACTTCTGGGTTAAATATTAATACTACCTATGTACCTTCCAAGCCGAGCCAATTCATTCCCGCTATCGAATATATAACAATATACTATAACACAGTTAATGTGAAGCGAAGCGAGAATGTGCGGATCGGCCTTTGGAGATGATAGTATTGATATCTAACCGTAATCAGGAGGAGACATTACTTCTTCCTGTAAAAAACTTCAAAAGTGTACAGTTGTCATTTTACTATCGAAATCAAATGCATATATTAAATTTACTTTTATTCGTGACAAGAACGTTCTCCAAAACTAAATAATAGCTTGTACAACAATTGCGCAAAACGATACTTTTTTCACGAGTGCAACAAAGAGACGTAATCGTGTGTAAAGTATTTACTATTAGCACGGTTATGTCACTTTTGGTTGTTGCTTTTTTGCCGTGATAGAAATTATATACTTTGCAAAAGTATATCTCTACCTGACAGTAATAATTGCTTCTGCTTAAAATTCTAGTTGGGTTGTCGGAATTTTGGATTTTCTGCAATTTTTCTTCTTTTCTTATAATGATTTAAATATAGGGCAACACAACCATAGTTATTTAGTTAGCACTATTTGGGTTATTTAAAGTAGGTTAAGTCGCTGTCACTTTTCTTAGGTACACTACCGATCGTTGAAGTTTGGCCAAGTAACAACTAATATCAATGAAGTAAATTTATTACTTCAAAGAATAATAACTGCTAAAATTTAAGGAAAATTTGATTTTTTAATAAAAATAATTGCAAAATTCTTAAACATTGTTTTCGTCAAAAAATTCACCTCTTGCATTAATAACTGCTTCGTATCCTTTCGACTAATCTTCCTAGCGTGTCGCCTAAGATATTCTTTCATTCTCGTTGGAGAATATTCCAGAGCTGTTCCTTAGGAGCGGTATCGACAATTCGGATTCTTCTATTAAGTTCATCCTACAACAACTCAATAGGGTGGAGATCTGAAATCTGCATGTCAAAACTTGCAAAATATTCACTTGATTTTGCTCATTCAGATACTGTTTGCATATTTTGGCTGTGTGATTAGGACCGTTATCATACGTAGAACAAAAATTCTCGGCGACTACTCACAGCCAAGAAGGAATGGTAGAGGGTTCTAATATTTTGCTATTAGTGCTCTTTCTACATTATTCCTTGAATTCAGTGTAATGTGTGTGTTCCTGAGTAAGAAAAACAATCTCAAACTGCAACTGAACTGACATCGTGTTGGAAGTATTCCTTCATTAGTGGAACGACTGACAAACTTTCATGTTTTAACCAAACACTTTAAATATTGATTTGTCAGTCCATAAAACATTTTTCCATTATTCCACATTCCAATCTTTTTAAGCCCACTGTAACCTCTCAATCGGTAACTCCGACGTAGCAATGATTTAGGAGCTGCCACGCAACCGTGTAAATATCTTTTTGGCAACCGGCGTTCCACAGTGGTAACTAAAATCGCCCGTGATTGAATTTGCTCGCTATTTCTGGTGCTGCTTTTCTGCAATTTGTTTGCTTATTATTATACTAGGGTGATTATTCGTGATGAACCTGGGCGGTCACGGTTCTCTAAATCGTCTGTTTCTTGATATCGGCGAATGGTGTATTTTACTGTCGACGTCGCTAGATTCAACTTTCCACCGATTTTCCTGTTGGCATAACCTCCTTCATTCCAAGATATTATGCTGGATCGTTTAGCAACACTTACTAGCTTACTAGCCACGGAACGTTTCTAACTTTTATACACGTTTTGTAATTGTATTAAAATTTTCTAAATGCTCAAACTAGGTAGGGACAAGTCTGCTTAGTCCCAACGATAAGATATGTTTAATAAATAAAGCTGTCAATGAGTGCTGCAATTCATGAGCGCAGCATTCACCGGGGTACCTCTCCTTTAACATCGGTACAGTTTTCACAGAACGGTGTGATAACGCTGACGTAAGGTCAGTGGACGGTAGACAAACCCTATTTATTATTATTTTAAATTCTCTACTACGTTAGTTGACACGTTTTAATTTAATAATAAAGTATGTCGCACAAGCAAGCATTCAGAAGATTTTATACGTGCACCAAGTAGAAAAGTTTATTGGGGAATTTGGTGATTTATTCTACAATGGAACGAAAGTAATGTGTAAAGTATGCGATAAACCGTTAATATGCTGGAGCAAATACGTCTGTGCACGTCGCGTGACACAACAACAAAATAGAAAACGACGTGCCTTTGCAAACTCAATTTAGGTTTGATTTATTGTTAATGTTGATAGCCTGTAACATTCCGCTTCATATACTAGATGAACAACCATTTAGAAAGTTTTCAGACAAATACAATCCACTGTTCCAATGGCCAAGTCGCGCCACGTTATGAAACCATTTACAAAGTGTACGTGACATTATAGAGAAGTTTACATGTACATTACGAAATAGATGATTGTGGTTACGTGCTGATGAGACGACAGATCGTAAAAACAGTTCTATTGTCAATGTTCTGGTACGTGTTCTTGACCCTTGGCATCGACATTTCCATAGCTATCAGCTAGCAAGATAATTACTGATTGTACTGGTAATACAATTATGCAGACAGTGCTAGAGGCGTTAGAAAAATTTCAAGTGTCAAGAAGTCAAATATTGTTGTTTGTGACCGATGGCGCCACATCATGGTTATACACACATATTACATTTAAAGTACATGCTTTACATTTTGTGACAGAAACTATTCGAAAATGTTTGCTCAAGGTAAATACGTTAATAGCAAGTACAAAAGAGTGTTTCTAAAATCGCTTAAACGTCTCTGCGAGTGTCACAAAAAGTGTTCTGAAATACCCGAACCACCAGAGTCGATCGTTACACGTTGGGAAACATGGTGAATGCAGCTTTTTGTTATGCTAAATATTTCCAGAAAATAAAATCTGTTATACTACAGTTTAATGCTGTCAAGGCCGCAGTTATTAAGGAAAGCTAAACACAATTTCAAGATATTTCCATTGAAATTGATTTAGAAACTATTCACACCAACTATAAAGGAATGGCTGACGCAATAGAGAAATTACAAAATGGTAAATTCATTGCTACACGCTATAGATGATCCAAATAATGGGAGCGTTTAACAAAATTTCGAAAGAGTATTAAAGAAAGACACCAATTAAGCAATTAGAGGGAGTTCGTGATCATATTGCAAATAGTTGGTGCAAAACGTATTTAGGTATGCCTGTATTACATCGGTGGATGTCAAACCATCGTTTTCCATATATAAGAACATATTTTCACCACAACAAACATCACTTTCTGAGACAAGTTATGATCATACCTGATGTTGCTTTTACGTTTTGTTTTTTACGGATCGTCTCCAATTCGTGATGATGACGATGCTAGACTATCCCGCTACTTAAGAAGGTAAGTACAGTGTTATAATTATTTGTAATAGTTGCGTTTGTTACTAGTTATAATGTATTGTTGCATGTATGCATTTCTGAGACACTTATTAATAAATAGATTAGGATAATCTGGTGCAAATGCGGTTGGGTGTTCCGGGTCCTAAAATGTCTAATTACAGCTTTCGGTCGTAATACTTTCATTACTTCGGTTACAGATGTGTTTAAGGTAAATGTATATTAAAATTATCATAGTTGAATGCAATAAAACCTATTAAATTAATGTATTGTAAAACTTTCACCTTAATTAAAACTTCCGAGAACGGTAGTGCATGTCGTACCTTTCATGTTACAAAATGTTTCAAGAGCTTGTGTGCACGTTTATAAAAAAAACTAAAGATAACAATTAATACATAGGAATGTACACATATGAATTTTCGTATGTATAATTATATTTTTTACGATTATTTTAAAATTCTTGAAGTGCGGAAAATTTGCTCCAAAGTGGCAATAGCTGAGAATTTGCCTACGTTTACATTTGCAATTATTTTAATGAATTACAATAAAATTATAATTAAATAAAACACTTGGTTGTGCTGCGTTGGATTTAATATTTTGTTTAATTTTAATATCAGTTTTACTGTGAAGTATGTTTCAAGTGCCTCCTCACAAAATCAGTTGAAGTTATTTTAATGTGTATTGATAAGCAAAGGATATTCTCATGATTTCCTGAGAAACAATGAGCCTCCATAATAAATTACAACAAAACTACTATTCTGTTTGCACAGTAAAAATATTCAATGCTCTCTTAATTCAATTGTGATTTTTTAAAAATTTTTGTATATAAATACATTTTGATATAGTGCCAATCATTGTATTCGTTACCCTATGTTAAATCGTACTTCGTCTTATATTAACGGTTTCGATTATGAATGTTAAAAATCATGGAACAATACCATTCTGCTATTTTAGAGCATATTTATTTCCATCATCAAAAAGCTCTTATAATAATATGAAAGAAGTTATTATTTGAATACTACGAAAATATAACATCGAATGCCACAAAAGTTTTCATACACCAGAAAAACTTAATCACTTAAGGTTGATATATAACCCCTTTCCACATTAATTTTCGTATTCTGTATACGTAATTTGACAACTAAGTTATCATCATCAGTAGATACTTAATCAGTCCCGCACCTGGAAACTACGGCAAAAACCCGCACGAAACAAATTCCGTACACGATCACTTAAGGCTGATATATAACCCCTTTCCACATTAATTTTCGTATTCTGTATACGTAATTTGACAACTAAGTTATCATCATCAGTAGATAATTAATCAGTCGCGCACCTGGAAACTACGGCAAAAACCCGCACGAAACAAATTCCGTATACGATTTGTACCGTCGAAAGCCAAAACGCATACTGTGATGACAGTTTAGCCGTCGAAATACGTATACAGTACGTAATTTAACAACTAAGTTGTCATCATCAGCAGATAATTAAACAGTCGCGCAACTGGAAGCTACGGCAAAAACCCGCACGAAACAAATTCCGTACACGATCTATACCGTCGAAAGCCAAAACGCATACTGTGATGACAGTTTAGTCGTCGAAATACGTATACAGAATAAGAAAATTAATGTTGAAAGGGGTTATATAGCAACCTTAAGAGATTAAGTTAGTCGACCATGGGCTCCATCAAATTTACCTAAACAACTAGCTTCTAAAATTAAATAAAAATGTTTAATACTTCGTTAGGGTCGCGTTGAGGCTTTTGAGAATCAATTCGACCAATTTTTTTTATCAAATTGGTAGCATATTGTAAGTAACTATTTTTGTAGAACCTTAGCCTACATGTTTCATATGTTTATTCTTCACCACTTTTACGTTTCTATGCTAATATTGTTTCGGAAATCTTAAGTGGACTCATCGATTCATGATCTGTTCAATAAATACTAAACTATCCACTGCAGTCATTAATATAGATCCCCACATCATTGATCCGACTATATACTTTACAATAGCTAAATTAATTCTTCATTACACTTTGTAGTAAAGAACGTGCTTTATCGATAAATTTTGTTTAAGACACCTTTCTTGTATAGTTTTATTACTCACGCATATCATATAATGGAAAATTGTGAAAACAATACGTAGTAAAATTTTCTGGTGTTAAATTTAACACGAGACACTAATAGTTTGCACACCAAAATATGTAGTGCTTAAGCAGTGTGAATTACACACATTTTTTTTGTGAAAGACACTAAATTAAGCGTTAACTAAATTCAAAGAAAGTCGTGAACGTGTGTTTACTTTTGATGCTCCTTTTTGTAAATCCATTGTTTATTTTCTACAAAATCAATACGTGAGGCTACGAAGAAAATTTACCGAATTCGTAGCATTTATGTCTTACAATGAAGAGAATAAAAAAGTCGATGAATTTACCAAATTTTCATGTAATTTAATAACACCTTTCATATTTAATTTTAAATAATTAAATTTTATATGGCAATAAATATGCTTTATAATCGCATGTTCCCATTTATTGAAATTCCATATTCATGAAAATTGTGTACGAAAATTTTTACATGACTTACTGTAGTTTAAAAATTAATCAAGTAGGGGAGTAAAGAAAAATCGGAGAGCGAAGCCAAAGAAAAGTTTGTACTATAGGATAAGAAAGATCAGAAGATACAAGATGCGAATCAGAAGAAGAAAAGATCAGATTAGTTTAAGCACGATTTGACATTAGCAGATAGTTAATCCAATTCATTTTTCCCAAACTATATAAACGGTCTTTCACTAAACGCTACCTATCTTTAAATTTCAATAAAACAAAGTGTGTGCGAGATATCATCGAAATTTTTTAATCGTTTGAAAGACCAATGGATGCCATTATGTATGGAATATAATATCGTGCGAATGTCCGTCACGGCTTCGCTAGAAGCCGCACATCCGAAATGCCCCACGAGAAAAAGTCTAACCTGTTCAAATCGCACGATCTCAGTGGACAGTTCACATCACCTCCAAATGAGATGACCATGCCCTGAAATTGCTGGTGCATAATGTTCAATGTAGCTTGAGCTGTGTGGCACGTAGCGCCATCCTGTTGAAACCACATATCGTTGGTGTCCATATCATCCAATTTCGGCCCAAAAAAGTTGGTAATCATCGACCTATAGTACGTGCCGTTGACGATGATGGCCTGGCCAACGTCGTTCTCAAAGAAATATGGACTGATGATGCCGCCACCCCAAAATCCACACCAAATAGTGACTTTTTCGGCATGCATTGGACGTTCTTGGATCTCATGTGCATTGATATAGTCCCAAATTCGATAATTTTGTTTGTTGACGCACCCACTCATCCAGAAATGGGTCTCATCGCTGAAGATGTTTTTTGATGAAAATTATAGTCAGCTTCCAACTCCACCAGCGCCCATTCAGCGAACACACGTAATTGTCTATAGTCGTTTACCTTCAGCTCCTGGGTCAGTTGAATTTTGTACGGGCGCAGGCCCAAGTCACGACGCAAAATTCGCCAAGTTGTGGTCTGCGAAAGGCCGAGTTTTTGTGAGTGACGCGAAATCGACTGCCTCGGATTCTTCTCCACACTCTCGCGGACAGCGGTGATGTTTTCGGCAGATCTTATGTTTTGTCGTCGTATGGGTGTTGGTTTATTGTTTACTGAATCAATTGACTCAAATTTATCCACCAGACTGCGAATAGTTCTCCCGGTAGGATAATTATGACGACTGTAAAAGGGGCGAAGCGCGCGAAATGTTGACCGAACAGAACGGCCATTTTGGCAATTTTATCATTTGCACATGTTGTTGAACGCTATGTCCGTCCATGAAAATCACCAACGGACTGAATAAATTACAACCAATTTGACAAATGTAGCTTCAACAATATGGCCGCTATCAATTGTCAAAGTGCGGAAATCCCTATTGGAAGACCCGTTACAAGATGAAAGAAATATACAATGCAGCTATATAGGCGATACGTTTAATGTTCAACATATCAACTAACAAGTTATAATATGAAAACGAATACAAGAAAACTTCGGTTCAATAATATACCTTACAAAAATTATCAAACGTAACTATATTCAATAACTGTTGACCGGAAGCTTTTATTTTTTGTAAATAAATATATATTTACTATTTGTTTAAATATGCTTTACGCTCTTGATAAGTTACCAAATTACGATCTTATGTAATACTTATCATAGAGTCCACGATTTACTGTTACACATCCGTTGGAAATTCTTAGAAATTAATAACTCGTTTGTTATGTGTAAATGTCTATTTCCAAAATAATATTATTAGAATAAGTAGATACTGAAGACTATTAAACTTTAAATTTAACAATTTTTATATATTGATCTACATATGTAATCTACATATGAGAAAAGCATTATAACTAAGTAAAACAATTCCATGCAATTTTGTAATTCCCCGATTCCCTCACTTTGTAGGGTTATAATTATCTAAAATTATATTTTTGTATATAAGAAAAATACATATGTTTAGTCAGACAAAATACATGAAGTACATCGTATATAGGCATATAAACGTAAAGTTTAGAGTTTCATTAAATTTTATAGGTATTGTTCGAAGTTTGACATTGTTTTTTAGTTTAGATTGTCTTTCAAGAGTGTCTAAAAAGTATACTGGTCCGTAAATGTAAAGCAAATTAAATTGGTGAGAATAGAATAGAAAATTAATATAGCTTTTTGTAATACGAGAAAAACTACATAAAAAAAGTCATTCAATCATTTGTTTTATATAAAATTTAACACATTAGCAGAGAAATGTTCACTCTCAATAGTATCAATATTCCTCTACATATGTATTAAATTAGAATTTCGTTCATTATTTTGTGCTGTACAAAGTGTTTTGCAAAAAAAAATTAGTTTTATAAAATTAGGACAACGCAGTGTGTTAAGTTATTGACGTATTCATTTCTTTATCAATATGTTGGTCATTTTATTCAAACTATAAATTTAATTATTAAGTGTTTGAGTTTTCGACCATTAGGAGGGATAATAAAACACTTTGTTTATATTAACGACGTTTTGGTAGATTTTTGACCTCCTTTTCAAGTGCAAAAGAAGGAAAATATCTTCGGAAACGAAATATGAACTAAATGCTTTATTATTCTTAATAGTTGGAAACCCAAACACAAAAGAATAAAACTTGTAAATAAATTTCGGACAAAGGAGCAAAAGTCTCCGAAAACTATTCACAAGCGAATGATTGCAGAATATGAGGATGAGAGTCCCTCATATTTTAAAGATATATATTCATCAAAACGGTTTCGATAAGGTCGTGAATCCATTGAAGGTGACCCACCATCTTTTGAGGCCAACCACGAGATATTATTAGTGAATACATGCCAAAGGAAACTATGATAACATATTAGCTAGGATAATATGTTAACAAAACTACATACGGCTATTGACTGAAAACGTCAAGGTGTGCGCCACATGGTTCTCCTTCCTCATGACGTCCAGTACATGCCCACGAGTGTAACTTTTTGAGTTAGACCACTCATAGAATAATAGATTTTTGTTTCATTATTATGTAAATAAATACCATTATACCGGGAAATTTAATTTGTTAACCTATTACTAAAATTTAATCACTTAAAGTTGATATATAACCCCTTTCCACATTAATTTTCGTATTCTGTATATGTATTTCGACAACTAAGATGTCGTCATCAGCAGATAATTAAACAGTGTCGTATCTGGAAAATTACGTCAAAAACCCGCACGAAATAAATTCGGTGCACGATCTGTACCGCGAAAGGCAAAACGCACTAGTGTCTATGCCATCATGATCACACTCTGTCGCCTTCCTTTATTTTTGCATCTTTAGATAATTTCGAATTTCGATATGTTATTATGAACATTAAAAGTTTATTAACGAAATTCTACTAATCTCTAAGAACATATTTTAATATTTCGAAAGCAAATAAAGAAATACACATACTAACAATTTTTTAAGAAAGTAATTTAAGGTATATATGTATTTATAAATACTTCTTGTTATGCAATAGTTATACAATTGTATTGTAATATACATTAGCCCACACGAGCTCCATAAAACTCATTAAGCTTTGTCATTCTACAGAAATGATTTTCGCAGACACGTTTCCATGTGTTTACACAGATGTCATGTCCCTGCACCGTACGTGCAATATTATTAATAAATTTTGCAAAACTACATGCGTTGAGCTACCGCTTAAATAGTTTCTTACATTTACTTGTTGAATTTCTAAATTGTTTAGGTTATAACCACTACCAAGGACGCTCGCCAGTTTTACTGTCACTCTTTTGCCTTAGAAACAACTACATATACCATTAATTGATTTTTAAACGACTTTTTTTCTTTTTACGTATTTCAAAAAAAAAGGTAAACAATTTCTTCACTTTAAAAATATAAATTGAGGTATTCTCTACAATGTAGATTGTTTAATATTAAATCGACAAATATTACTGTTAATAAAGTGATTATAATTTAATCAAGAATGTAGCTAATATAGTTGCCATTAATTTTAATACAAAATATCTTCAATATCTAATACAGAAGAGAAATATATGGACCAAAATGTATTTATAGTTCTGATCGATTGCAGTTTTACATTAAAAACATATTTATTAATTATACTATCATTCCAAATATTTATTTTATTCTGACAAACCGTATACTGAAATAAGACATGAAAACAAAGTATATTGAAAACATTTGGTTAAAATGGTAAAACGAAAATAATACACATCCATTAAGTATACAAATAGAGTAAAGAATACATTATGAATTTACGAGGGTAGCCGTTCGTATTTCGGGAACTAGCAACACTGTTAGTGTTGCGTCCGATCTGATGATTGAAACGTGAAGTTTGTCATTTTTGACAACATATTTACCTTGACAGTTTTATTATCCGGCGCTATTTCTATTGTTGACAGTAACTTGAAAATTTTATGTGAGCGAAACAATGGTATTAACTCGCGAACATTTCCTTGAAATTATTTTTCATAATTTTCGGCGTGGATTATCTCAACAAGAATGCATCGACGAGCTGAATTCTTTATATGGTGATAAAGCACCATCGAAAACTATAGTATATCGTTGGTATAGTGAATTCAAACTTGGACGGTGTTCTTTGGACGATGAATTTCGTGAAGGTCGTCGCACAAATGTTGTTGTGTCGAAAAACATTAATGCAGTGTCTGCATTGATAATGCAAGACCGTGAAGTGACATACCGTGGGGTCAAGGGATCTCTAGGTATTAGTAGTACCAGCGTGCATAAGATCCTGCATGAACATTTAGCCGTTAAGAAGCTATGTTCACGTTGGGTACCTCATAATTTGACAACCGTTCAAAAAAGGACTCGCGTCAATTGGTGCCAAGAAATGCACAAAGAACATTTATAAAGTCGTCACCGGTGGTGGATCTTTGATCGATAAGTATGAGCCTGATAGTAAACAGCAGTCGACTGTGTGGGTATTCCAAGATGAGCCAAAACCAACAAAAGTTGTTCGCGCTCGAAGCACATCAAAACAAATAGTCGTCAGCTTTTCGGAAAAACCGGTCACGTTGCAACCGTGCCTTTAGAGAGTTGTAGAACGATCAATTCTGAATGGTACATAACTATTTGTCTGCCAAAAGTTTTTGAAGAAATAAGGAAAACAAACCGAAAACGACAGATCATTCTCCACCATCACAATGCGAGCTTTCACAGGTCGGTTCAAACAATTAAATATTTGACCGGGCAAAACATTGCATTGATGAGCCACCCGCTATACAGCCCTGATCTAGCACCCTTTGAAGAATAAACTTCGTTTTCAACGGTTTTCTACGCCGGAAGAGGCAGTTGAAACATTTATATTTTGGAGATACCGTCTTCACAGTGGCAGCAATGCTTTTCAGATTGGTTCAAACGAATGTATAAGTACATTGATTTTCAAGCAGAATATTTTGAAAAGCAATAAAACTATTTTCGATAATAAAATTTATTTTTGTTTGCTATTCCCAAAACGGCAACCCTAGTAGTAACGCTGGGATCATCTACAATAGTCCAAAATTTAGTCAGTTGACTGGTACTACTATCACTACTTGCACGAGTCCGAGAAAGAAAAACAATTTTTCCTAGGTTAGCTTACATTCTTAAAATTAAGTGACACTAATGTTTTTAACCAACTGATAAACACCACCTCTATTACATGCTAAACTTTTGACTTCATTTACCAATATGAAACTTCTCCGCATCATACCACGACAAAGCACAAGTGCCAAATAATACACATTTGTAAATAGGTAGGCAGAAAGAATGCAATAGAGTTACTATCACTAAATCTCACCCCAACGATATATTTTTACAATGGTGTCTAAAAAAAATCCTTCTACAAAAACTATCTATAGTAGGTACGAGGAAAATGAAGAATACATTTACATTATTTTAATTATTTTCCTACATAATCGTCTTTATTTCATCAATAAATTTAGTTCAACGATTTTCCAAATTTTTTGAGTTAATAATAATAATATAAACCACTCCTTAAGAGAAGATGATATTTCCAGAAGAAATATGGCAAATGTTTTACTCGAAACTTATGGCAAATCACGTATTAAAAGGAAGTTTACTCAACCCAATAAAAGATATTAGGTACGATAGAAAGGATTACTGACCCGAATATGTACCCACAGAAAGAATGTACATATATGTTCTGTAGTGGCGATAGCAAGTTTATATGTACCCAACATGGGAACCAACTGCAACTAAAAATGTACTTTAAAAATTATTATATCTTCTCATAATAAGTATGCTACCTGGTGCATATAATCTGTTTTATCGGATGTATGATTAAATGCTTTTTATTGTTCTCATAAACTTCATACAATAAAGCAGTGTTTTGAACGGTCCCAATATCCATAGCCTACGCTAGTCTACCTATTTATAGTGATCTCACAGAACAACACATGAAGAAGAAACAGAATTTGGTATGTTGATACAAACGATTTTTACCCAATACACTACAATTCTATTCGGTTTGTTTTACAAATTCCATTTCAAAAGAAGATTTAAAACTAAAACATTTGGTATATTCAACGTCACATAGGAATCCGATGTGGTTTATAATTTAAAAAGAGGAAATGTACTCGAATATTAATAGACAGTATTTTGCTGAATATTGCGAAAATATCACGACAATACCAACATCAAAACACTTTTTACTGTGGTTTAGCGTTTGTGGTTATTACTTTATATTATTATTTATAATATTTTTCGTTACGTTCTCAAAAATACATTCTATAAGGAGCAAGTTTACAATATTCTTACTTGTCCTGATATTTCACGTCCGTATTTTCTATCCATTTAGGTATATACAATAATTTGTTACTTACAATTGCAAACAATACGAAACAAACTTTTAGATTAGTAAACACGAAGACTAATGTTAATCTAGACCTGACTGAAGGATCAAAATATGTTTTATTTGTTGTAAATTTAACAAACTTCAAGGCACCTTACAGTTATTTATGTGTACATTATGTTTTAAACACTAATATGTTTTGATTTTTAATTTTGCTTTCACGATAATAAATTTATTTTAATATAATTTTTAGTGCTAAAATTTTAGTATATTTAATATTTCTGCATGTATTATTGCACCTAAAATATTAATTAAAGTAATAGGTATTCTTAATTCCTTTTAATTATTAAACTTTTAATCTCCAATGTAATAGAATATTTTACAACTATTAAAGTTCTGCTCATATAAAAGATTTTTCGTTGACGTTCCTTAGATTCTTTTAACTCGCACTTCACCTTCATACACAAATTATTATATGGTACTCTCCTTCTGCACTGTCCAAATCTTACTGATTATTTCTTTTTAGTCTTCGTTTGTGATGCATGTTGTCTAGAAGTAAGAGAGCATTCGAAACGCAAATTTTCTAATTCCATTATAGACAAATTCTATTTCCAGGTTTCTATGAAGTTCTTTGTTTCTTCGTATCAAAGAGATAGATCAACAACGTTCCTCAATACTTTAAAAACATTGAATGATATTCATGCTATTTTGTTCAGTACACAGTCTGTCGCAGAGGAAACGGAGGTTTTTTAAAATAGTAATTCTTAGTGGTGTCATCTATTAAAAAAATATGCGTCGGTAAGGTAGATCTTTCACCAACGTTACGTCAAAACATCATGAGATTTGCATCATTAGAAACAGAGAAATTGCGCATAAAGTAACAGTGTGCATTTGGCATTGGTCGAAAAAAATTTTAAACAAAGAACAAATATCAAGTTCTATTTTCAACTCGGCAAATCGATTACTGAATCGTTTAATTTGATGAAACAATTGTATGATGCGTGTTTATCAAGTACGAATGTGATGAGGGGTATAAACGATTTAAAGACGGTCGTACGGATGTAAATGACGACTAACATCCTGGTGCAAAAAAATCTGTCGTTATGGAAAGTAGCATCGAATTTGTGCGTGAATATATCAGCAATGAGCCGAAATCCTCATTGTGATAAGTGAGAATGAAATTAAATATTTCCCAAGATTAAATTCATCGCATTTTGACACAGCATTTGGGACAGCTCCGAATTCGACATTGTGCAGACTTGATTAAAGACTCAAAAAAGGACAAAAACTTTAGGTATTCTGTTGTAACTGGCGATGAGACGTGGTGTTTTCAATATGATCCAGAGACCAAGCGTCAAAGCGGTGACTGGAAGCATCCAAGAGAATAAAGACCGAAAAAAAGCTGTTTGGAGAAGTCAAAAGCGAAGATAATGTTTATTTGTTTTTATGATTCGAAAGGCATAGTGCACAAAGAGTTTGTACCAACTAGTCAGTCAATGCTGTACATTATCTTGGTGTTATGAAGCGTCTTCGGCGCGTATTCGTCGTGTGTGCTAAATATCGTGAAAATGGTAGCTGGCGTTTGTTACATGATAATGCACCATCTCATCGCTCAACGATTATTTACTGATTTTCTAACTACAAATGGTATTTTAACCATCAAAGATTCACCGTATTCACTGGATTAGGCTCCCTATGATTCCTATATATTCTTCAAACTATATTTATCGATGAAAGGACAGTGTTATGCCGACATCGAAGCCATTCAAAAGGCGTCGACAGCGATCTTGAAGGACATCTCTAAAGATGAACTTGAAAATTTATTCGACATGTTTTCTGGCCAGGCAAAACGTTATATTGAAGCCGAAGGCGACTACTTTGAATAAAATAAATGAATTTTACCAAAATAGTAGGCTTTTGTATTTATTTTAAAGAAGTTCGGTTTTCTCTCGGACAGACTGTGTATAATACAACAGCTGAGTTCATAATGGTTTTAGGATTTGCGTATGATGTAATATTTTATAGTATTTTGATAAAGTGGAATTTTTTCTAATTACCCAAATACATCGTGTAATATTTTATGCCAAGTTCCTTTCTTTTTTCCTTATACATATGTATCGAGTGCTATGCCAAAGTATTTGGTTGTATTCGCATGCAGTAACTCATTAATATTGTTATGGATGGAGTCATATTCAGTTCTGTTATTTGTAAAATCGACGAATATGGATTTAGTTGCTTTCACCACTTTCTTCGATTACCTACTAATTTGCGAGGGTTATTTCTAGTTTTCTTGCTGATATATCGCTATTGTTTCAAATTGCTTTTATAGCCGTATCATCGTATAACAATCGTATTGTTATCTGTGTACATTCGATAAAGGATCAGACCTAGTAAAATTGATTATGTATTTCTGTTTAATTCTTTTAGAATACAATACAACAACGGCAGCCACCCTCCTTGGCTGGTAGACCAAGTTTAAAAAATAACTATGCTCGCCGGGCAATAGAACAAAGTGTTATGAACCACACTACCGTCCATATTAGTACAGACACGTAAATAAATTTTAAAAAAGGGAAAGCAGTTAAACTAATTTATATCAAAACTTAAAATTTTTATTGCGTTATGTTTTGTAGATGTTTATAAAGTATAATAATAAAAATTAAAGTAATTCTAACGTTAAATAAACAAAGATATCTTAATCATTCCGCTCATCGAAGAAACCCCCTTTTGTGCGAAGAACAGTCCGTACAATTCGAAGCATCTGTTTCGCGACTTTTTCAAGGACTCTATTCGGAATACTATTCCATTCTTCTTGAAATATATTCAACAAGTGATTTGTATAGATAGGACACACTTTTCTAACCCTCCTGTCCGATTTACCCCATAACTATCCTATGGGGTTTAGGTCGGGGCTTTGCGGTGGCTATGTCATTATTCGTAAGGTATTATTGTTTTGTTCGCTATTTTAGAAATTTTTACATAGTACTGCTGAGTGTTTGGGGTCGTTGTCCTGCATAAACACAAAATTTTCGCCGATTAAACGTAGCTCCGATAGTATTGCATTTTCTTGTAATATTTCTAAATAACCCTCTTTTCGCAAAATACCCTCGATTCGCTTCAAGTCCCCTGCGCCAGCATAGCAAAAACAACTCCAAACAAGCACAGAACTTCTTCCTTATTTAAGTCGCTCTTCTTACAAAGACACGCCTTGATTGTCCAAATACTTCAAACTTTGTCTTGCTTGTATCCCGCAGCATTCTTTGACCACTCGTTCTTCTTACGAAAACACGTCTTGATGGTCCAAACACTTTGATTCATCAGTCCGTAAGACACTTTTCCAGTCATCCAGTGTCTAATCTTTGTGTGTTTGTCCCATTGTTGTCGTTTTGCCTGTTTCCCCGTTGAAGTAAATGTTTTCTTACAGCAATGCGGCCGTGAAGATTTGCAACTTTTAATTTTCTTTTCACCGTAATAACAGAAACTTTTCTTGCAGGGTGATTCATTTCTGCGACGATTTGGCGTGTTGTCAGTCTCCTATTTCGTTTACTAGGCAATTTTATATGCTCATCGTTGGCATGAGATGTTACGACATGAACATCCCGGATCTTTTAAACTGCCAGTGCGGTGATGTCCCCGAATAATGTCACTAACAGTTGATTTATTAATATATGTCGTTTCGGAAATTTGACTCACTAAATAACCTTTCAGTTAACATTCAAAACACGATCTTATCAGTGATGCGCACGCTAGCAAATTTATCTAATGCATATTTCGTTACACAAGACTTTTTGGGGTGAGGGTAGGTAAGTTTCGCAAGTTTTTTCCTTGCAATATTATCTCAAAAATAATCGTATTTATGGCGGTACGGATTATTCCAGGAATTACCGCAGTGAGTCATAAAATATAATGGTTATTCATAGGTGCTCTAATAGATATATTTGCCTGCAATTGGTTATCAATCTCGTAAAGGACCTAATTTATTATATTATTTTTTAGAAGAGTACTAAATTTCACTAGTTGCCCGAACTACTAAGGACGGTAGTGTACATATACAATGTGATTTAAATTTCATGTCGTTGATTTTAAATTTTAAACTGAATATGTATTTCAAAAAGTATTACAAACCATCGCTTTAAACTATTAATCATCGTGTATACATACAATAATTTTTTTATTGCACATAATATAAGGAAAAATAGAGGAAAATGTTTGCAGTATAATAAAATGATTATATATTGTATTTATATATCTTTTTCAAAACAAAAAGGAAAGCATTTGGTGCAGGGTGCATAATTAAGAGAGAAATTTAGGGAAAAATCCGATGCTATACAAATGAGTCCTGGATGTATGGCTAAAGTTGGCACTGCGAGTGTTCGGTCAGCTTCGAAGAGGTGCAATGAGTAATAAACGCAAATAAATACTTAGTTATTTAATCACCGTTTGCAGTGTGCTGGTACACACACTGTCTATAAAATCGAATAGATATTTGTAATATCATATTATTCGTTTCACTTTAGTATGGTTAATTATAATATTTACAAGACGTTCAAGGAAATCCAGAGAAGTGTAATGTGTAAGTGACAGATTAACACCGATCATACCATATATGAACAAATAAAATGAAAAGTTATCATTTCAATTTAAAAATAATACAATATAGTTATAATATTTTTAATGTAACATATGTGAAAAGTGATTTAAGATGCATAAAACATTAGCTCGCAATGGGAATGATCCAATAAATAAGAAAATATTGTTTTTTATGCATTTTCCGATTACAGTTCACATTGTGAGTATAAAGAATGTAAAAAAAAATATGTCAAGATTTACTTTTCTGTTCTTAGTTTTAATAATTAAGAAATATTTAATTGTAGTTGTTCTTGAAGAAGCCCAAAATATTAAATTAAAAAAAAATAAAAATATTTTGGGCTTCTTCAGGGTCAACTACAATTAAATATTTCTTAATTATTAAAACTATGAACAGAAAACTAAATCTTGACGTATTGTTTACATTCTGTATACTCCAATGTGAACTGTACTCGGACAATGCATAATAAACGATATTTTCTTATTTATTGGATCTTTCACATTGCAATGTTTTATGCATATGCATATATACATATATATATACGGTATTTAAAAATATAAGGAATAATATATCTAATGTTTAAACATTCAGTATATAAGGATAGGACAAAACATCTGGAAAACTTTAATGATTTTAATTCAACTCTACTATAATTTGTAATAACGAAAGTAAAGCAAATGTAAAATAGCTGATGCGAATCAAATATTCACGTGCCCGACACTACGCCAAACTCAAATTCCAACCACCTTGACGTAACGACAAACAAATAAGTAAATGTTCTTGTACCGGTAATGCTCCGGAATGCTTTCAAATGCCCGTCGCGAGGCACGTGGAGTCAATAGGGCGCAGTACATTTCCTTCCGGCAGACAGAAAAAAAAAACAAATGCTTCAAATAATGTAGGTTTTTAAAAATTGTCAAGCTGAAATCATCCTCGTTATCGTGTTTATATATAATGAGGGATCCTAAAGCGACAACAGGAAAATAACTGATAAGATGAATATCCGGTTAGTTTACGTACATGAAAGAAAGAGAAACGAATAGGTTATTTATTATTGCGTAAATTTTTGCATTTCATGTTTTCATTCTTACGTATTTCAATTGAACAGATAAGTGTTTTATTATAATTTCGCTTAATGTGATTCAAAATTTATTTGTATTTGAAGAAAAATATTTCATAGTATTTACGTACTATTTATAAGCGTGTCTGGAACCTTAAAAACTAACAAGGTAACATTAATAAGCTGCAAATGCAATCGAAAGAAATTAAATTCTGCGAATATGTTGTTTAAAGAATAAAATTTCTGACCTCAAAAAACGTTTTATCAGGCTAAAAACGCCCTGCAAATCGTCCATGAGTTTGGCTTATTTTATATTTACATATTTCGGATTATTTTAGCGTTGTCGTCATCGTAATAATCGATGTTTCGCTGTTCATACAGATAATTACTTTGAGATGTTAAAGTTCGAATTTATGTAAGTAAAAATTTCTCCTTCTTATTATGAATGTCGACCTCACCACGCCATAATCGAGAATTTAATTAATTTGGTGCATTCGAAAGAAGTTTTCAAAAAATATTA
Organism: Dermolepida albohirtum; assembly: GCA_031893035.1. Classification (NCBI taxonomy): domain Eukaryota; kingdom Metazoa; phylum Arthropoda; class Insecta; order Coleoptera; family Scarabaeidae; genus Dermolepida; species Dermolepida albohirtum. Next base: position 140,655 of record JAVIWB010001521.1, on the reverse strand, counting down.
AAATAGTCTATTTTTTAATTAAATTCTAAAAGAAATAAAAAATATTTGGGTAAAATACATAAATGCGCAAAATATTAGCCATTACGACCTTATGATTTAAAGAGATCGCTATAAAACTTAGATAATAAAAGAACACAACAGATAAAATAAAAGAAACGAGAAAATTGAAATTCAAAGAAATGAATATAACAAACCAAGATCAGAAAAATAAATTTAACTAAGAATGTAACCAGAAGAGTAAAGAAGTAAAAAATTTTCAAGATAATAGAAGTAACAGATTTTGTCACTTCAGGATAATAACTGTATATGGCATCACGAGAAATACAAATAGTAAGAAACACATGAAATCAACAAGAATATGTGGGTCGTAAGAATAAACATATGAAAAGAAAAAATAATTAGAGGTTGGCACAATATTATAGTTATTAATAGAGGAGGAGCAAGGAACAATTAGAGAAAGACTAAATAAAGGCAACCCTAATGAACCTAAAAGACAATAAAATAGCAGAAATCGATGGATTGACAGCGAAATTAATGATAAGACATTGAAATCTAACAGTGGATGTGTTCCACATACAAATAAAATCTGGGAAGAACAGAAAATTCTGGAAGATTAGGCTCAGTGCAGAATAACTGAATTCCCAAAGAAACAGAAATTTGAAAATATTGTGAATATTGAGAACCCATATAACAAGGTTAAGTAGATACTGGAAGAACTAAAAATACCAATGAACGAACAGCTGCAGTTTATATCGACTAAATATATACAAAGCGATTAATTTTAGAAAAAATATTTGAAATGGAAGAAGTACACATGAACTTTATTGACTTCTCTCCCCCAAATTTAATACAAAAAAATAAATGAGAGTGGGATGCATACTGTAACTTATGCTATTTATAATAATTATAGACTATATGATGAAAAACATGACAATAACACAGATATCAACTATGAAATCTTTCACAAATGGAGAAACTTGAGTTCGCTAATGATATATGCCTCATAAAAACTAATAAGCAGAAAATGTACAAAGAATCAAGACTAGCGAAAATTATCAAGAGTTTGTAGTTACAAATAAACTGTATGAAGTCGAAGCTACTTGTAAAGAAAATAAATAAATGGAAGTTATAACAATAAAAATAAGTGCATAATACGAGTATAAAAAACTTTATTATTTGGTAGTATAGTGGATGGTGTAATGAGGAAGATTGAAAGGAGAATCGTCCTAGTTCTAAGTGCTTTAAATATGATGAGACGTATATACATGGTCATCTGCAATTTCATTTCACAGAACTAATTGCGTATATTCAGAACTAACGTAAAAAGTAGACTGCTGTATGGTTTTGAAGTCTGGAAGGAATCGGAATAGGGTATGAAGAAGTTACAAATCTTCTATTACAAATGTTTAAAAATAATATAGAGAATATTTGGGCTTAATAAGATTAATAATCGAAATCACTGACAATGACGAATGAGGATACACTACCTACAGCAATAAGAATAATTCAAAAAATAAACAACAACATGACTAAACAAACATGAATTAGAACAGTGCAGTAAAGACAACAGAGGCTTGGTTAAGAAACATATGAAAGTGAACCGTACAAAACGAATTAGAGCGGCTTTGACTTCAAATATTAAATAAATCGAAATTTTTTCCGTCGATTACTTACTATAAACCAACATTTTATCATTGGATAGTAAATTAACTGTCTAGCATTTATATGTGTATATATGTATACTTTCAAATTTACTTACTGTTATAACTTTATCTACTTTTTATCATATTGTAGAAACGTATGATGGAAATACCATTCAAATATTTTCATACAGATGAGAATTGAAAAATGTGAATATACATGTATAATAAATTAAATTAATCAAAAGTCTGTTTGCTTATATAAAATTAGGGAAACCACAAATTAAGTTGAAGTATCTAAAAGTATGATATTTCATTTTGATATTGATAATATTACATTATAAGTAAATTTACCAAATATCAGACATTCAGTGCAAGACGGTAAATTAGAAATTTATCACTGTATCAATTACACATTAAAATAAAAATATAGGTGTAATCGAGTGTTTATAGTATAAAAATGTAGCACTGTGTGCCTTAATTTTTCTCGTATCCATTTGATTAACGTTATAATCTCCTTATGTGAGTCGACTTAATTTCAATCTACGACACCTCGTTAAATAGCTTTGATTGGTTTCTTCCTTTTCTATAAATTAATTAGAGTCAGTTCTATAGAACAAAAGTTAAAAGAATATTAAAAATACACGAATACTAATTAGAGTAACTTGTAATTAAATAATGAGAAAAATACCATCAGAAATAGTATACCTCGACGACCACAAGCTATCATAAATGGCAGATTCAACAAAAAATTGTCTCAATTTCTTTAGTAGTAATCTAAATAATTTTCATATCTGCGCGTAAATTGTTGTAACATACTACTTACACAAAGCTATGATGAAATATGTTTTTAGGTATGTGTATTAAAATATATTTCCAATAACTTTTGAACGACACATGCAAATATTGCAATAAAAATTGTCACAAATGTTAATTTAATTTTACACTACTTTTTTTGAATAATTCAATGTGCAGACTTATTCAACTAAATGCATGAAAGAATGTGTATGTTGTAATTATTAAAATAAATAAAAAGCATTTTATTCTTTAAACGACTAGCTTAAATAGTATTAAAAACAATTACGATTCTTTTTATACTTTCTTTTCGAGTTTGGTGGAACTGCTTCTTCCCTTTATTTCTAGTTTATTTTCTAGTTATTTATTTTTTCTTTTAATCTACAATACATCGAAAAACTCAAACACAAAAGATTAAAATTTATAGTTAGAATGAAACGACATCAATATATTGAAAAAGAAAAGAATACGTTAATTTTTTTAAATTAACTTATTTTATACAATATGCAATACATAAACAACAACATTAATAGACTGCAAAAAATTTTTTGGGTATAAATCTGAACAAGTTATTCAAGTTACTACTTATTAACTTCAGTATCTAAATTATGAATTCATTAATTGATTATAAACTAAACTACTATGCGATAGTCGCTTTTTTCGGTGATTAGTGATTATTGCTTTAAAGTGTCAATTTCTTTTTAAACATCTTTCAAAATAGAAATCAATTATTTTATGGATTTTTATTGGAAGTCGCACGTTATGCATGAGTACATATACACATGGATACTTATATTCTGAACTTATTTAGTAGTAGGCATTGTTGTCGTTTAAACGTTTAAATTATTGTAAAATGTCAGGATGTTAAGTATATAGCTTTTTATGTTATGTGGTTTACTTGTTTTAGTTATTCCGCCAGCATACATTATAATTAATATTATGCATGCTGGTTCGTTATCAGTATGGTACGGGGTAACGGGCCAATAACACGCACAACCCGACGATAAATCGAGTAAAAATTTCTCATTACATGTTAATTGTACTGCCAGACCTAGCCGTCAATTATAGAAAAATGGCAAACACGAAATATGTACGTGAAGTTAAATACTTTTTATTGATATTATGTGTTTTAGAGTTGCATTTATTTAATTTAATAATCGTTATAACAGTAAATTTATAGCTAAAAGAATATACATCTGACAGTAGGACAAGATTGAATTGAGTAAAAAAGAGTTAAACTTTTCTTTTAACTTCAGAAAGATATGGTGTCCTTCGTCAAAATTTTTGTTTGTCCCACGACCACGAATTTTCTATTCAAAATTGTGCTATTATTTCCGTTATTCAAGAAAAGTAAGGTAAAAAGTTATGAAACTTCTAAAAAATTTTCATTTACATAACTTCAAATAAATCAAAATTTCAGATTATTACGAATTTGATCAATATTAATAATATTAAATGTTAGTCGATTTGAAATACACCACAGTCGTGACGTTCTGACATATGTAGACCGAAAGTCTTAAATAATTGAGAAATTATTAAAAACCCAAATGAAGGGAAACTGAGATTGAATGAAAGCTTGACGAAACGTGCGTTAGCGCAATGAACGTGCTATTGTTAAAGAATATGTTTAGACAACTAAAGAAAAGGCTGCATAAAACTTTTGAGACCGACAGCTCTGTATACATATGAATCTGGACAACGAGCAAAAAATCTTAAAAGAGAGTATTTCTACATGTTTATATATATATATATATATATATATATATATATATATATATATATATACAATCCATTCGGGCTCTCAACTGAATGGGTTTTCTCCATTCTCCCGCGTTTGCAGCTTTCTCATTCCTGTTCTAAATTTTCCTCTTCTTTACGTTTTTTGTCACGGCATCTTACTGCCCTTCCCTTGGTTTTCAACCCTCTCTTGTCCCTTCAAGTCATTGTTTAGTAAAATAAATTACAAATTCTTTGATTCCGTCTTCTTTCTCATCCATCTTCAATTTTCCTTCCCTCATAAATCTTCACATTATATTTCTTCCCCAGATTTCAATACTCTTAAGATTTTTTGCTCGTTGTCTAGGTTCATATGTATGCAGACCTGTCCGTCTCAATAAGTTTTATGAAGTCTTTTCTTAAGCTGTCTAAACATGAGCTTTAATCTCAATAGCACGTCCATTGTGCTAATGCATATTTCGTCAACTTTCATTCAATCTCAATTTCTTCTTCTGTAGTATTGCTTTATTTCTACTCAAAAAATATGTGAAGGAGTCGACTTGTTTACTATTATTTTCAGTATGTATTTTCAAATGCTTTTGTTTCCAATTTTAATTTCCACATACGAGTATTTATTTGCTCTTTTCTCTATTTATTTTTAATTTAACTTTACTTGCCTCGCCAATTACCTTCCTCACAATACCTTTCAATTAGTTTTCACTTCCAGCAAGTAACGCTACGTCATCTGCGTATGTTAAATATTGATGTTTTGTTTTGTTATTAAAGTTTGTTCTATATTTATACCACTATTTCTTATAAATATTCCAAGAATTGTTGACAAAGGGTCCTCATGTCATTTTATACGTTACTAATAACAGTTCTGCTTTGAAATTGTTAAAGCAATTCCACACTGAAATTTTTTAATCTTGACACGAAAAGAAAATACAATAAATCCAAATTAAAAATATCTAACAACGAAATCTTGAGAACAGCTATAATAACGGACCGAGCGATCCTAAACTTAAAACAGGAACATAAATCATCGAACGTAAGTTGAAAATATTGTCACTAAAAACATTTGCTATTAATTATCACTTGTAACAAAATTTGGTTTAACCAAACTTTAAATGAGCGATCCTAAACTTAAAACAGGAAGAAGTTTATATTTTTGCTGTTTTTTACAACGTGCATACGTTGCAGAAATTCTTTTAAAAAAACTGACTGCTCTTTGGTGAGATTCGAACTTACTATCTTATATTTACGGGACAATTGTCTTAACTACTCGACCACAGAGAACTTTTGCAACGTATATGCGACGTAAAAAAAAACAGTAAAATTTTACCTTATCAGTTTCACATCGCAATAACGCATAATTATATACAAGTTCTATTTCTGTACATGAGAGAAGTATAAACTTGATATGTACCTAAATTTCTAGCTCTTACTCGTAATAAATTTCAGAATAATAAAGACCCTCATATGGCTTATAGACAGAAAAGATAAAACCCGTCCAAGTATTGCCTCTTTTATACAAGGAACCAACCATGTAATCGAGATCTATGGTCCTGCGATTACCATCTTTGTAGGTTTAGACAGATTCTGAGAGGGAAACAATTCAAGTCGGATAAAATAAAGTATTACCATATTATATTTGGTAAATAAAAGCGGTGCGAACAATACTTTTTTTTCTAGTCATTCGCAAGTTTCCAGAATATCAGAACGAATGTATAATAAATCGCGGACGAATAAAATAAATAAATTACTTCGTTATCCGTATTTTATTTCATTTTTATTGCTCTACTAGACGGTCCAGGCTCAGTTTATATTCTCTTCGTATTAACGTTTAAACTTTTAACAAGTATATATTCATTTCAAGCTTGTTATTATTGTCATGTAATTGGTGTTTACTGTTGGACAAAGTAAACACGATATATTATTACTATTATTTAATTCAAAATATCAAAAAAAAATTTTAAACAGATGAAGTAATAATTTAAATCTTGTAATAATAAAATGCTCATTATCTAGCATATCAATGGGAGTCTAATTGCTGCCTATTTTTTGCTGTCGAACATTGCTCCTCACTGATCTTAGTAAACAACATTTATTACACATCTTAATGCTTAGTAAATGTAAATACATTTTAACGATTATATAAGTGTTCATTTACCTCAGGTATACTGTAATTATAAAACAGTAAGAAACCTAAAAATATTTAGTATGGAATATTTTTATATATGTTGAAATATCATTTTATTGCATATATGTATTATCAATTTAAAATACGTAATCTCTTTCCTCCTTGCAAATTAAGTTAAAGAGGGACTCTATTTAAGCCCTCACTTAAACTTTAAAAGCGACGGAATATTTAAATTATTTAGTTTATTCAAGAAATAATTATTATACAAGAAACTTTCTTGCGCTTAATATAATTGTAAACATGTTAGATGAACATGACTTAGAATATTGCAAAGAATATTTTCAAAATTAACACGATGTATAGATAATAAATTAAACAAATTAATTTAAAATTCTGTAGAAATTAATTTTTAAAATTCTGTAGAAATTAATTTTTAAAATTTCAAATAAAATTAAACATTAATACAAAAATATTCATCTCGTATAGATCGATTTATTTATTTTATTTGCAATATTTTAATACCAATGGTAGGTATAAATATTACATATGCATACATACATATACAATAATTTTATACATAGTACAATATTTATGACAAACGCAAATACCACATAGTTTAATTACAAGATACTCAGTTCAACCCAACAAAGTCCAGTGGTCATGATGCTAGTCATTGATTGGCTACTCAATTTGAAAAAATTCATGTATTCATGTATATACATCTATTTTTTAGATATTCTTTAATACGGGTTTTAAACTGCCTGAGCGAGCTCCTTGTCATCATCAGACAGACTATTTTATACTTTCACTCCCAGGCACGTATAGGAATGGAAATATTGTATATAGGCGTTTTTGCAAGGTGACAGCGGAGATATTTCCTACTACGTGTTGGATAAGAGTGAATATCGGAATTCCTTTGAAAATTTGCTTTATATTTGTGGATATACGTCACTAATATTTGAATATACGATATAAATTATGAATCGTCGGACTGTTTTCATTTTGTTTTTCATTTTTATTGTGCCTATCAATTAAATTTTATTATGCAAAAAGCTACGAGCAAAAATTTCAAAATTTCAAATTTATTTATTATTCCTAGTTTTATTTTTTCAAATTCTACTCATAGATGTAATGGTGTAATGGCTAAAAATGGTTCATTTAAGAAAACAGGTAAATTATTAAATATTATTGTAATGAATCCATTATATACCTCTGAAACAAAACAATGTTTTTTTATCCTTAAACGCATAAAAATATTTAAGAAACACCAGCAAGCAAAATCTCCTTAATACTTTAGAATGATGTCAACCAACAAAAGATGGATTACTTCGATGAAAAACTTTCAGAACAATTCATTTTTCAAAAGAAATAAGACTTTTTACTTTGGAACTTTTATTGTGGATTCTTAATTATTTGTGTTTAAATTTATTTCGATTGCCTATAGTAATTTCTTCATTGGAATGTCCAATATACCCTCTGTATAAACGCAGGCCAGTATTCCATAAAGGGAATGTCAATAGGAGTTTGGGACTGCGGGAGTAGTACTATTTTAGTTCAGTTATCCCAAGTGTATGACGCAGGTAACAGTTTTTGTTGAAATTAGTGCAGCATATGCAAAACGTTTGGAAGCTATGTTCTTGTATACGTACCGTAAAGATCCAAAAACGATGAGTAAGATGATAAGTAAAGCGTTATTAACAAACTCAAAATCTAGATAATTTTGAAATCCACACTAAAACGTGGGAAGATAATTACAATAACAAAAACACCAATGACAGGGGGTTTTGGCAGAACAAGAGTTATTATTACGTTCGCGCTCGGAGTGCGATTTAAGATCTTTGTCTGTCAGCGTTTGCTTTTAAAACAGGAAAGGGAAACAATGAAAAACCTTCCCGGCATGATAAGCTAGTGACTTACCACTGAGTTATCAGCCTGATATGACGCTATTATTAGTTCATTAAAAAAAACCAATTAAGACTTCGTCATGGACAATCCGAGCTAGTCAAGAAGAACATAAATATTGCTTTAAAGACAATTATAAACAGAGTCGCGAACACAATATCGCTTATCGAATCAATTATTAAATCATTGCTGTCTCATAAACACAGGCGCGCGTGATATGGGCACAAATAGCAGCAAAGATTGGTCCGAGGTTGTATTTACAGATTAATCATCTTTCTGGGCTTGCTCACCTGGAAAGAAGGCATGGTTTTGACAGACAAACAATTATAATATAGCGCACTGGAAAACACCTGTGACATCAGGTTTATTCATGTCTAGGGTTGTTTAAACGCGCGAAGTTTCGGAACGGATTTACTGCTATTTTGACCACGAAATGAATGATACCAAAAATAAAACGACTTCTGAGATTAATACTCTCATGAAGCAGAAACTTCGCGTGTTAGAAAACATTTGAAGAAGCAAGAGGAGAAGAAAAAGAAATAAAACCATAACCTCTTATATGCTATTGAAAACATAAACCATAAATTTGCGGTAATCCAATGAACCCTGTTTAATTAAGACTAAAGTGGTTTCGTCAATTAATAAAATCATAGATTAAGAAAAACAAACACAACACAAGAAACTATTCAAAGGAAACTAAAGTGTACTCATGTAATTAAGAAATTATGGCATTCATCTTGTAGGTTATGTTAGGTTTTTATATTGGATTTTAAAGAAAGAAATACAATTTTCAGGACACAATAATATTCATCCTTAAGAAAAATTAATAAAATGACTTCGAATATTGTATGTATAAATAAAATTGGCAGTGTGCGGAAAAATAACTAGTTGAGATAGATTGTTGAGGTCGTAACTTTGTGAAATTCCATTACACTAAGGAATAAACAGCACGAAGGAATAAATAGAAAATTATTTGCCAGTAAAAGCCCATTCTTCGAAACATCTATAAATATAAATAACAGGAAAACTTTCATATAATATGTATAATAGTGACAATAATTTCATTAGTTCTTAATATTTTATTTATTTATTTATTTATATTCATTCATATTTCGAAAAATGGTCCTTCATCGACAAATAATCCTGTGTGTATACATATGTTACCTCTACCCCTTTCTGTAATCAAATTAAATTATTGCTTTTCGTGTTCCTATTTAAAGAAGATTGTAACCTGTACTGTGCTAGTTCGATAATGTTCTAACAGATGAAACTAGTAGCAGTTCATAGTGTGAAATTCAGACAAAGTATTTTATTTATTCCTTAGAAAAAGTAACTATAAACTGGTCGGCTGGTATATCAATAACACCTTCTAAAATGGATACGTACATTCTTAGTTTCAAATATGTAAACAATACTAAAGTGAAAAAGATGTATATTTTTACATTTTTTTCGCTTTAGTTCAGTTCGGCTTTTGAAGCTCGTATTGATATTTAGCCATAACCAAGGAAAATCATTACTTTTTCAACAAAATGAATCTACTCATACTGTTACGTTTTACATTTTTCAAAATTTGAAAAACGAAGTTCGCTAAAACAAAATATTTCTGAAAATAGATTTTATACAAAATCAATTAGACTAACCTTGACAATATATTTCCTTTAGAAACAAAGCACTAATGAATTCTAATTATATTCAGATACTAAATACTTCACACATACTCATTTACTAATTAATACGTCCAAAGGAACAGTTGTTAGACGTACGTTAAATATAAATTTGCTATTTTTATGTTAATTAGAATGTTAAAATATACTACCCTGTACAGGCACTTAGTTTACCTTTAAAATATACTTTGACGTGTATTAATGTTTTTATTTGTCCATTTACTACCAGACGAGACATTTTATCTAGAAAACAATTAAAATCGTACCTACTGGTTTTTCAACTCTTTTATCTACAAAGACATTTCTTAGAATTGTATCACTTTAAAGCGAAGAACCTATTACTAGTACCCACTTTTTTGTTAAAAAGGAATTATCATGGAAATTATGAGAACTTAAAAGTATAATATACACACGTTTATAAACATATACATACATATATGTAGGTACGTTTCATTTTAAAAGTGCTTTCAATATCAATTAATTCGACTTGCGAATATTTTTGTGATTAAAAATTTTCACCTGGACAAATTAGATTATTGACATTTATCGTTTTTGTGTTGAGAAAAAAAATAAATTTATCTATAAAATATTTGAAGTACGTAACATTTGCCTAGTTTAGAGAAAGAAAACATGTGTTTGTGAAAAAATGTCATCAATGTTGTGGTTTTCATTCCTGTTTTATCTAAGAAATGTTAAGACCAATTTTATTTTAAAAAGTACAATATTTAGAATTACTCAAATTGAGAAAATATATTTTGTCTATTGTTATCAGATTAAAATTTTGTTTGCCTTCACAATAGTAGAGAACACATAAGAATCGGTATCATATACATACGTATATGTACACTAATGCTCACGGAATTTCGGACATTGACCTACATGTATAAAATTATTAAAAATTTTTACATACACTTAATATCATAGCATATATCTATGACTATAAATATTGGGTCTGGGAAAAAGTTCGTGGCGTTTTTTCAGTAAAATTCAACTGGTCCCCGCATGGCGCGTGGACGAATTCATTTAAACCGAATATGCTCCATTATTATCGATGTTTCGCCATTTTTTTGGTAGATTGATCCCATCGGTGAAAAACTTCTGTGGTTTCTTTGAATTTTTTCACAGGCTTCTTTTGAAACCAACTTAATTCCATTGAGAGAGTTCTGCAGAGATCGAAACAGATGATAGTCAGAGGGTGCTATATCCGGACTGTAAGGTGGGTGCATCAAAACTTCCCAACCAAACTCTCTCAATTTTTGACGGGTCATCAAAGAAGTGTGTGGTCGGGCGTTGTCATGATGGAAGACAACACCTTTCCTATTAATCAATTCGGGCCGTTTTCTTTCAAATCTCTCTAGTTGTGCACAGTAGAGTTGAGAATCAATCGTCTGACCAGTTGGAAGTAGCTCGTAGTGGACTTCCCCTCCAGTCCCACCATACACACAGAATCAATTTTTTTTGGCGTCAATGTTGGCTTAAAACGGCTCACCATCCTTTATCCACGATCTTTTACGCTTCCGATTATCGTACGTAATCCATTTTTCATCTCCGGTTATTAAACGTTTCAGAAACGGCTCGATTTCATTCCGTTTCAGCAGCGCATCGCAATGTTAATTCGGTCAATCATGTTTTTCATGCTCAACTCATGAGGAACCCATACGTCAAGCTTTTTTTTGTAACCAGCTTTGTGTAAATGGTTCAAAACAGTTTTGTGGTCAATGCCTAGCTCCATGCCGATATCGACACTGCTGATATGCTTATCTTGTTGGACTTTTTCAAGAATTTCATCAGATTTTTCAGTGATTGGACGACCGGAGCGTGACTCATCTTTCACATTGAAATTTCCAGAACGAAAGCGAGCGAACCATTTCCGCGCAACAGATTTCGATAAAGTACCTTCACCGTACACAGCACAAATTTTATCACAAGCCTGCGCAGCGTTCTTCCCCTTATCATAATAATATTGCAGAATATAGCGAAATTTCTCATTATTCTTCTCCATTTTCAAGTGCGAATAACTTTCCAACCACTGCACCGATTACAATGTTTCTACGCTCAAACTAACGTTCGGAAGGTCATCTAAAAAACGAGCCCTCGGTGGTGTCGCTGTGACTTGTTGTTCTTTAGTTATCGGCAACCAATATATTTTTTCCCAGACCCAATATAAAAAGTAAAAAAAAATTAAAAAGCTTTATAACATCAAATTTTATTATTTGCTTTAATTTTTTTTCGTCAAAATATTCTTCCTTAAAATTAAGGAAGGCTTGGACGACACAAGATATTCTATCTACAAGTTTTCCTAAAACTGTGCTCAGAATGTTATTCTATTCTTCCCGGAGAAAATTCCACATATGGTTTGTTGATATTAGACACATTTCTTATTCATTTGTCCAACTCATCACATAAGAATTGGATGGAGTTGCAGTCTGGGCACTGTAGTGACCATGTCATTATTTGCAATATATTTTTCCTGTTTTTACTTAAATAATTTTTTAAACTACTTACATAAATATAAAGCTGTCGCCTATCAATTAATTTTCTTACATAAATATAAAGTTGTCGCCTATCAATTAACTTTCTTTTCTTCAATTTTTCGTAGATTTCCAATGCCCATTAATAAAAAATTATCTCACACAAGCACAGCATTTCTTCCTTGCTTTATAGTAGCATAACAGAATTAGGGAGCATATTATCGTGCTTCTCTCTTCAAACGAACTTGGCTTCAGTTCTATATGCCTGAGTTCAAACGGCAATCTCGGCAGTACCAAGATATTTCTTGGAATTCGAAGAGAATAATTTTCATAGACCATCTTGTAGATTCAAACCATTGTGCTATATAAATTATTGAAAACAATTTCCGTGAAACCAGCTAAAATGAAGAAAAGTTGTTTTTCATCGCAGAGGTAAGTTGTGATGAAAAGGAATCCTCTTATTAAGTTATTTGCGAAAAATTAAATCAGTTTCAGATTGCGCCTCATCCGTCCTATTTGCCACAAAGAACCTCAAATGACTTCCAATTATTTCCCAAATTCAAATTTTTCCCTATTAGAAATAGCGACATTTTAAGGATTTTAATGAAGAGCATTATAAAAATGCCATAATGCCATTTTACCAGTTGATTCAAATGCGTTGAAATTAAAAGGACACACTCTTTCGTGTATCGTTTTCTGCCAAATCATCCTCGTTAATATTATTAGCACTACCACTTTAAATTACTACCTTATTTTTATTTCGTATTTTCGTAAATAATTAAGTGAACCAATTTAGCCGCATTATTAAATAACGAGATAAAACCCTTAAATATTTTAAGTACTAGCAATATACAGAGGAAGATGAAAAAGAATTGTTTCCTTCAGCTTTAAAATCAATCATTTTCATTTAGATTAAATAAGCGCTATGCGAATTTAGTTTATAAATAATAGTTTTCGTATCTAAAATGATTCAATTATGTCTGTTATGATAATATGGCAAATCAACGACGTTAGTCACTACTATTGGTATATATATATATACTCAACATTTGCTTGTCGATATTGACAACTTTAAACACATACATAAATAAATGAGTGTGTATATACGAAACATGATTATAAAATTAATAAAACAATATTATTCAGGACTTCTTAAGCTGAGAGTTTTGCTTAACAACTATGTGTTATTCATAATTATGATTGTGACTCGGAATTAACGATAGTATTGTCCGTTATCATGAAGTTAGTTTAAATAAACATCTGGTCATTTAAAACACATGTGGCAATCAGCAACGTATGAGTACATTTTTGTTGCCTAAAACAATTGAATTTAAATTTTCTGAAGAGAAATTAATAGACAAAATATACTAATACATCAAGCAAAAGTGAACAGATTTCCTGGCTTTATTTACACAATTGGCGGATAATATTTTTTAATATAAAAAAACGAAATGTTTATTCTTTCACGCAAGCTAAAGTAACATACAGTTCCAAAATAAAATAATATTTTATAATTTGAAGTGAAACTAAAATGAAAGCAATGAGTTTATGGTATTAAGTATCTTTACTTATTTTCCAAATGAATCTCCTTCAACTTCAATGCACTTAAATTAACAGTGCTAAATTGTCATTATGCCATATTTATAATGATCTTTTTCAAGATCCTCAAAATAATACTTTATGGTTGCAATAAGTTCTTCATTCGACTGAAACTTCTTTTTAGCAAGCAAAAAGAGGAAATTACTGGGGCTTGACTTGAAGAACAAAATAGCAGATAAATTGAAATCTCGGTTTATCCAATTTTCCACTAACAACTTGACGGGAGTGAAGTTACGACAACGCGCCTTTGTCGTAATGGAAGAGAACTTTTTATGAGCCACTCTGAGTAGTTTCTCAGAAATTTCCTTCTTCCATTTTTTCTAGTAAAGCGGCATAATACGATTTGACTGTTTAAAATATTATGAAAATTACCCCCTCTTAATCTCGGAAATGATGAAAATGTCAAAAAGCAGAAACTTCGCGTGTTAGAAACCATTTGAAGAAGCAAGAGGAGAAAAAAAAGAAATAAAACCATAACCTCTTATATGCTATCAAAAACATAAACCATAAATTGCGGTAATCCAATGAACCCTGTTTAATTAAGACTAAATTGTTTTCGTCAATTAATAAAATTATAGATTAAGAAAAACAAACACAACACAAGAAACTATTCAAAGGAAGCTAAAGTGTACTCATGTAATTAAGAAATTATGGCATTCATCTTATAGGTTATGTTAGGTTTTATATTGGATTTTAAAGAAGGAAATACAATTTTCAGGACACAATAATATGCATGCTTAAGAAAAATTAATAAAATGACTTCGAATATTGTACGTATAAATAAAATTGGCAGTGTGCGGAAAAATAACTTGGTTAAGGCTAAATTATGTTAAAAGTTAAAATCTTGGTTTATCCAATTTTCCACTAACAACTTGACGGGAGTGAAGTTACGACAACGCGCCTTTGTCGTAATGGAAGAGAACATTTTATGAGCCACTCTGAGTAGTTTCTCAGAAATTTCCTTCTTCCATTTTTTCTAGTAAAGCGGCATAATACGATTTGACTGTTTAAAATATTATGAAAATTACCCCCTCTTAATCTCGAAAATGATGAAAATGTCTCGACTTTCTTTGTAAAAGGACAACTCTGATTGAATTTGGTTTTGCGTATAAAACTGGAATAAAATGGTAGATAGCTCTTAAAGACTTCATTGTTTTTCGAAGTATCCTCATGAAGATTAATGCACTTTTGCATGCACTCAGACCCACTCTGGAAGCAGTTGTTCCACTCGTTTGTTGCTACAGTCAAAATTTGGTTTTTGAAGGCATCGACTGCTCCTTCTGACGACTGAAACCATTGACCACGCAGTCCATTCTTGATTTTCGAAAAGACAAAGAAATCCTTGGCACCTAGGAAGATAGTTGTTTTGTTGCGTTAAAAATTTAATTATTTTGCCTGCTGTAGAGAATTTACATTATCTTGATAGAGGATGATTCATCGTTCGGGGTTGATTTTTCGAAGCTCGACGATGACTTACGGTAAACAAATGGTTGTATACCAATCGGCAGTAACAGTTCCTTGAACTTGTAGAGGAATTGTTGCCACATGACCTGCTTTAGAAATAAATATCTTTTTGCAGACACGGAGAAGGGATGACTTTTGTGGGTTTTTCTTCACCTTGGAACACCCAAACAGACAACTGGCATTTATTTTCTGGCTCGTATGAGTAAATCCAAGATTCATTACCACTAACAATGTTGTTCACTTTTAGAGTTTCCGGCGTTAAAGCGATCTAGAGTTTTTGGACACCAATTCATCCTAGCTGCTTTCTGTTCTTCGGTCAACAGATGCGGTATCCAATGAGACACTAATTTTTTACGCACAATTCTTTATGCGAAATTTTTTGAATTGAGGTCTTTGAAATCATCAACAATATTTCGATCTGGCGATATATATATATATCGATCTTCGTTGTTGATCTTGCGCACAGCGTCGACATTTTCCTGAGTGACTGCCGTTTTTGGTGAAACTGCTCTTAGATCGTCGCTAAGACTAATCCGTCCACGTTTCAATTTTCCATACCAACGGGAAATATTTGACTGATGTGATACTTCATTGCCGAAAACAGAAACCAACTCAGTGAGGCATTCTTGTGTCTTCAAAAATTTTAAAAAATTATTTCGCCGAAACGTTCTCGCTTTAATTCCATTTTCAACTAACTTGTCATCTTTGACAGTTCGTTGTAGCTACAACACTACAGGTACCGCACTGAAACTTTGGATTTAGGTTAACTAAAGATAGAGGTTAATTTTTAGAACTGACATTTGATTAGTGGCGCCCTCTATGTTCTACTACACAAAACTTAAAAGACATCCCACGTATACTGATGGTCTCGATTTCAAATTTGGAATAGAAATAATTTTTAAAGTCGATGCTAAAACATCCCCAAAATATAATTATTTTAATAATTACATACGTACAAACAATAATGCAGTTCATCTAACTTCCGTAAAAGAGAAAAAAATCGGGCATTTAAATATTAAAAGAATGTGACACCAGGCGTTGCCGTAATATGATAGTTCAAAGATATTAATAACAGTATTACACTAATAAGTACGAGATCTTGGATTATTCAGACAGTTGAAACTGTATTAAACTTTGCGACGCAATACATGGAATAAGACCGTGTGAAAGAGTTTGACGCCTACATCTTATTTCATCTCATATTTACCATCAGCAAAAGAATACGTTTTTCTCACGAAGTCAGTTAATTCATTATTCCTTTCAAGCAGAATGTATAAAAATATACAGGGTTCGACAACCATATTTCATCTCAAATATACATAAAAAAGTTAGCAAAAAGAAAAAAATCATTTATAGTCGCTTCAATAAGAACAATTCTATTTCCCAGTTTGTTTTTACTTACATATGTGCTAAGCAATAAATTTGACACATTTTGACAAAAACTGTACATAAAGGTATACTAGTTTAAAGAGACGTTAATTTAGTCATCAGATGTAAATTACGGAGGATTCTAAATTTTGCACAAAAAGCATATTATGCACATGTGCGGGAATGTGTGGGAAATTTTTTTTATAAAGGCAATTTCAACAATTTAATTTGATTTCATATTACATCGCATATCACATATTACATTATTTCAATTATTAAAATATTAAAATCTATTAAGATTGTGTGTGCATCATAGACAAATAGCGAATGTGATACACAGAAAGGTTGTTAAGCATATGTACAAAGATGACAAAAACGAATCACCCAATAAAAGTTATATGTATTTTTAAACCAAATTTTTTACAATGTTTATTGCGTTGAGAATAATAAGTGATAAAAATAGCATGAAAGCAATAATCTCGGTGTCGAACATTTTGTATCAATTTAGTTTGCTTATGCGATTGTAGCAGGCTATGATTGTGAATTTGTGTATTCAAATGTCAAGAAGATAACCAAATTATCATCAACTAAGCAATTTTGAAAAGGGTTAGACTACATGAGACGAGCTTGAAGTGCGTGAAATGTCTTGGAGAATGCAAAGAAATATTACTACAAGTATACGTTGTTCGAGAGAAGGTGGGTATCATCATAGACAAGGCTCTGAATGACCTAAAAGAATCACCAAACGCAATTCCTAATGACGTTCTTCGTGGCATATTTCGTGGTGTGAAAAGTCTTTTCACAACATTCAAGCGTGTTTTATGGAATTACAATCTAGGGAATTGGCTGGAAATTTCATTCTCTCTATATCAACTTTATCAATCCAGTTATTCACTATGTTCGCTCAATGGGAAAGGGAATTATCGTCCATAAAACTTTCTCCCACGGCTGCTGTATACGGAAGAAATCCGTAGAATCTCGTATAGATAACTCTGGACAGTGAGAGCTCCATTTTCTATGAAATAACAGATCAGAGTACTCTTCAGTCTCAGCTCATATTATAACAGCACTACCGTCATATTAAGGCAAATTATGAGCTACTGCGTGTATCGAGTTCACGCCAAATTAGAATACCCTTATCCTTATTATCTGGTTGCAACGTAAATCTGGATTCGATACTGAATAATATTCGCTATCAGTTATTATGGCCCCAACAGATATAGCTCATTTATCTACATTTTACGGGCTCTTTTATGTACTGTAGTAAGAAGAAAGAAAACCAACGGCCTTCGAGCATATAAGTCAGACGTATGCAAACAATTTGCCTTCTAATAGCAGCAATAAACTCACTTTGAATCTGGGTTGAGTAAGAACGCTGTTTTCACATGTCCATTGCGACAGGTACCGATTATCTGTTGATGTTGCTGATATTGGCAAACCTTGCCCTTGCTTTCGGCACTTACAGTTTCCAAAAAACGGTTACAAAATCTAGAAATTACGCTTTGACTTCACCAACATTTTGTTACGTTTTTCCACTTTCCAGTTAGTTCATGGCTCCCCTCTATCTTTGACAGACGGTGATGTCCTTCCACTTCGATCAATACTCGAAATTGCAAATCTTTAGTACTAATCACAGAGATGAACATTTGGATACTCGACAATCGCTTTAATGTATACGTAAAACGTAAACATACGTTTGTGTATTCGTTTTCTTGTTTAAAAAGATTGGAACTAGTTTATAGAAATATTTATAGATGCTATACTAATTGGCACTACCTTTTATTATCAATTATGTAGAATATCCGTTAACTGTTTTGAGCAGTGTACATTACAAATGTTAAAGCTCTCTTACATCTTTAGTACATTCCAAATTTTTTGGAGAAAACAGCACTGTCTCTATTCGTGTTTTAATTTTCAATCCATACATTTTTACACAAAATTACTTAAAACTAGATTTTTTAATCAAATTTTAATATATGAACACCAAAATAAGCCATGCAAAAATCTTCTCTAAATTTATTGTTGATTATGTCTTCAAATGATTTAGAATTTTTATAACTTCCTGGATATGAACTGCCCTACGTATAGTAAATATTTGTGCATAGGCGACATAACATGTTTAAATACTGTTTACAGCAGATACATAATTATTGCACATAGGAATCTACATGAATATAGATTGAAAACATGTATGGGTATTCATGATAAATGCTTTCTTATAGATATAATGAAAACAAAAAATAAACAAAACAGTAATAAACACTAAAGAGTAATTTTAAATATAAATTCTAAAAGAAAATAAAATAATTCCGGGTGGTGAAAGCAAGATAATAATTCCCCGAACTAAAAAATGGGTACATATTTACAAATTAACTATAAAAATATATGTATAATAAACAAGAGCTATTAGTATAATTGTTCGTCAGGATTTTAAAACTATAAATTTATTGTTGAAAAATTTCCAAATACTTTTAATAAAAATGGAGAGAAAATAGCAACAAGTAGTGGATGGGCTTCGTTTCCGACACATGATCCGTAGGAAACTTAAGAAATAACTTGAGATATATGAAGCCATGAGGTAATATAATGATAATAATTATTCCTATAAAACTTGGTCTCTACCAAATACAAGTATGAAGTTAATTCAAGTAAACCAGACAACTGATCATAATTCTATTTTATTGAAGAGAAATTCTTTTGTTGATTAACTTATCAGATTGTTTGCTTTAATTCGATCTGTAGAAAGTTATATATATTTAGACCAATACGTTGCAAAATTGTTATTCAGTGAAACTCACAATACGAATTTAATACTAATCCAAATTTCCTGTTAGATAAGTTGCAACTTAGCTTGATATTCTAGATTTATTAGATACATGATTGATAAAATATGTTTGTAATCGCGCAAAAGATTTCTACAGCAAATAAAATATAATCGTCTATATTTATAACTCACAAAGATATACTTGTTGTATATTTACTTATCGATAAGTGCGATGTTTATTATACGTATTTAGGAAACTTATTCCCAATTTCGAAGAATTTTTCTAAGTTTCTTTACAATGTCTTTAGTATACAGTATGTAAGACGGCGTTTCAATCAACCACTATATTACTGTTTAAAGGTATTTCCTGTAAAGTGGGAAGCAAGAAAAACCCATATTAAAATTGAGACACACACTTAATATGCTCGTATGTACGTGTACGATGTAATGTTACTTGACTTTAGTATACTTACATTATACGTACATAGCTAGCACATTATGTTTTCTGGTTACTAAAAAGGGCACTAAACAATAATGATATAACTTACCTACTACTAATAAATACTGTAACTAAAAGTATTTTCTTAAAAGTAGATTCAAATATCGTAGCATAACCAAAATAAACTCTTGACATGAATGAAAGACGAATCCTAAATAAATTGCTTACGAGAATAGAATGAAATGAAACTTTATACACTTAGTCCAGTGGCTTCTTTATACTAAGAGTATTCTAAGATTGTTGGAGACGTCAGTTCAAAACAACAGTTCAACTTCGTTGCTGGAGTCAAATCTTTTTCTAGGCAACAATTTTATTTCAAATGGGGAAACGAGAAATAATCATTAAGGGCATAGTTAAAACAGTAAGGTGCGTGTGGTAATAATTCATAATGCAGATCAAATATTTTTGCTTGCAAAATGATAAATGAACCAGCGTACTGTCGTGACAAAACGGGATTTTTTTTCTTTGCCAAATGTCCTCATTTAATTTTGATTTAAATATCCAGTTTTTCCAGTGATGATGCATAATATTCGCATTTATTCTCTTTCTCAACCAATCGATGAGTGCTATACCTCGTGCATCCCAAAAAACAATTACTTTTCCTTTCTTACCAATGAAACTATTCTTGCTTCCTTCAAAGCACTTAAACCATGGATCTAGATCTCATCAAAACTTTCAGAATGGCGCAATAATTCAAAAAGATTACGCCCAACAAGCTCCAGATTGTTTTGAAGTGTTCAGTCTTCCACGTTTTTGCTAAAAATTTGCGACACATACAGGCTGAGAGTTTTTCGTATATTAGTGTTCAGATAAAACGTATCTTGTTCCTTTATTTAAAATATTTAAAATCTTTCCAATGTCTACTAGCTCCTACACCATGCGATCATACTGCAAACTTTTTTAATAATTCCGATTGTGATCGATTTTGACCTACCAAGACGCTTATGATCTTGAATCGATGTACGACGAAGCTCAAATTTTGCTACCCTCATTTATTGTTGTTAGGAACGAATGACTATCATTCCCGAGAATTTTTATTTCAGTTAGCTTAAACCTTTCAAAAGGAAGTACAACTTAATTACCTCCCGCGCCTATATTTTTTCTAGTTTGACAAATCTAGAAAACATATTTACTTGAACTCGGATGAAAACTTGTTAAATGGCTAATGGATGGTTAATGGTGGCTTCAGAAAATAAACTTCATTTTATATATTGACTGTCATCGATGTGTCAAGTTAGAAGCGTTTCAGTCCACCCATATAGAGAAAATAAAATGTAGATATTCAAAGCAAAAATTAAGAACGGCTATAACAATAACTTGTAACATAACTATAAATCAATTTTTCATATCATTATTAAATAGAAATCCTTTGATAAGAAAATATTTCGAAAAAGAGACGTGTAAGATAAATACGATCTAGAAAGAAACAAACCAGAAAAATAAGTAAAATTCACTGTTACAACTGAATATAAATTAGTCATGTTCAAAAAGAGAATAAAAGTAATTTTGGACGAGAATGGGCTGAAAAGTGTGCTGTCACTGTTTAGAAAGATGTTTTGTCTCGGCATATGATGAACCCAAGTCTCATCTGTGGTGATAAATCGGCGCATGTAATCTAACTTGCTCTTTAGAAAATTCTTCAAATACTCACTTTGTATTCGCATTAATTTTTGATTAACACTAAGCAGTCGCATCTTAACACCAGAGCAGTCAGATTTCGAACATCCGCTATATGATTTATTTTAATGCTTGTACGATCACATTTAATTCCATTTATCAACAATGCAAAATGAAGAAACCGAGGCCTCCAGACCATCATTTATGATAAACCTTTCAAGAAGTACTTAATAACTACGAGACGCTCTTAATTAACCAGTTATCACAACGAAACTAATAAACGTAATGATCTGAAATTTGACGCTTGACGTTAGGAAAACAACTTGCCAATTCACCAAAAAAGCAGTCCGAAAGTGCGCCATATGTCCGTCATTCCAAAGACTCATTAATTTCACTTATGTATTTTGTATTTAATAGTCGCTATTCTTTGACTAAATAAAAACTTTATAAAAAAAATTAAGTGAACATGACATGACGAACATACGAGGGAGCGTTTTTATATTCGCGGAATGAGCGGGTTGTAGAGGGGTGAGTAGGCGCATTGGGAGCGCGGCCTGTGCAGCGACTCATGATTAGTATAAATACTAAGTTTCATTGTTATTAGACAGTTGGTCTTTGAGCTATCGTCAACCAAGTAACATAATCAGGAGTGAAAAGTGAAATATGGAAAAAATCGAATATCGTGCCGTTATAAAGTTCCTTACCAGGCAAGGAAAATCAGTCGCGACCATAATGAATGAGATGTCATTGGTTTACGACGACTCTTGTCCAGGAAAAGCCATGGTGTACAAGTGGCATAGTTTATTTAACCAAGGAAGGGAATCCCTTGAAGACGACCCGAGGCCGGGCAGGAGCATTGAGGTGACCACGCCAGCACTTATCCAAAAAGTTGAACAAATTGTACTCGAAGATGCTCGACTAAAGAAGAAACAACTCGCAGAAATGGTTGGAGTATCCGATACAACAATTTTTAAAATCCTACCTGAGGGTATAAATAAATTAATTGAAAGATTTGAAAAATGTATCCGTCTTGCAGGTGAATATATTGATAAAGAAAAATAATTTGTTTTTTTTATTTCCACCCCTTGTCCCCCATTCCGCGAATATAAAAACGCTCCCTCGTACATTGTTCAGTGCCACGAGATTAATTTGGTGCAATACTTTCCGAATTTCCGTATGATTTTTTTCAAGTAGGTGAAGGAAATACATATTGATGTCTGAGTCAGCATATTTTCGTAAGACATACGTTCTCCTTCCATTGCAACTTTACAGAGTTACAACACAAATACTAGTAAATGCGCGTACTTTATGTGCAAATGTTATTATATAATCTGCTTATTCAAGCAGAAGTGCATATTTTAATTTCTATTAATAATAATAATAATAATAATCCATGCCATCACGTCTCTGAACAGTACAAATTACAAGGGATATTGGCAAGCAATATTATTATTACATTACGCGTTTGAGTCTTAAATTCTTTGGTTATCAGCATTCATTTAAGCGAGAGGGGAAACCACGAAAAATCTTTCCGGAGAGCAGACCATAAGATTCAAGTCCAAGAGCTAGATGCTGAGTTATCACACAATTGCACACAAATATAAAAATAGAAAAGAACTATACAATATGTGTAATTAAAAAAAAACTAAAATGGTCTAAATACAGAAACCAAGAGCAGATCGACCAATAAAATTCTTCTCGAAATGATGTACGAATAATGAGAGACGTGAAGAAAGAACGCCATATTTCAGCTCGAAGCATTAAAGGAAATTTGAAGATCAATATTTGCTATCATCCTAGTAAACCCTAGATAAAAAATGTTCTAGTTATTCAGGTATTGATAATTGAGTTTTAATTTAAAAATTAGCAAAAGCAGAGCATGTTAACATTTTCTAAGACAATTTTCATACTTTTTCTGATTGCAAAAAATCATTTAAATGAAAATTACATACAAGCGTTGAAAAGACCGACTCAAAGTCCTGATATTAATCTAACAAAGAATTTAAAAAAGTTTTTAGATGACAAAATTGATAGATCGGAATATGGTGTAAGAATACTTGAGTTTATTGAGACAGTTGTAATTACTATTAAGAAAATTAATTAAAAGTGTTTCGCGGCTACTCCAAACAGTGATAATACACAGGGATATCACATGAAATCTTAAAGCAAAAACTGCTAGATTTGACAACTTTTCAGTTAAAGCAAAATTTAGATACATGTGATATGAATACAAATCACTACTTCTTTATATTTCCAGACAGTTGTTGGTGTTTAACCCACTGGGGAAAACGTGTAAATATACACATAACCAAAAAAATTATTTTTAATCGTACTCTTTCAACGCAATTGTATGAATAACTTTATCGCTCGTCAAGTCTTCAATGAAATCAACAACGGTTGATTTGAAAACCTCTAAGTCAACGAGAAAAGCAGATTTAATTTATGTCAAATATAAAACAAATTAGGACTGCTTAAACTGCACTAAATATCAACATATAAATCGATAACAGAAAACTATAAATTTATAAACTTATATATGGTACTTTAAAAATGTGAAGAAACAATTATCAAAATCAGAAAGCCTCGTTGAAATATTGGTTGATTTTTAACTCAGTCAGATATCAACAAAAACGCGTTTATTTATTACTTTATTGAGAATCAACTAGGTAAATAATAATTTTCAAATAAATGATTAAAATATGTGGATCACCTATTCCCATACGCAATGCAAAAGTAGTAAAATTAATTTAAAGTTGACCGATATCCCACCACTCCTTTCTTCCAAAACAAGACGAGAAAAGCTTATTAAAGAGGAAATTTAATACATCTAAAAATAATTTACAAAAAATTACAACAAAGTACACTAACAACAGTTTCCTTCTAATTATTATTATGTTGAACTATTTGGGTTTAATTTTATGAATATAATTCAATTTATCCAAGTGCGTAGGACACTAAAATTATGCTAACATTGAAAATTTAAACTTCTGTATATATAATATTAAAAAGAGTCATCACTGTTTAATGTTGAACAAGTGCAGATTCAAAATATAGGTAAAAGATATAAATTCACATGCAACATACAAAATATATTTACTTACTTAATTTCTTCTTTGTTAGGATAAAATGCTGTGATGATATGATGATTGCACGATCATACATAAGAAAGAATATCTTTGGATTTTGATTGAACAGTAACTGGTAATATATCGTGTTATCGTTAAAAATGTGATAAGATAATTTATTCATTCTGTGTAAATATAACAACTAGTATACATCATTTTAATGTGAATTTTAAAGTTTAACTAAATTCTTCCATACATACATACATGTGTATGTATAAATTGTATGAATGTACATTATCGTTCAGAAATGAAGAATCACTAGGAAAATTATATAATACCGCACTTTTTGCGGAACAAAATATAATTCTAAAAAATAAATTAAGAGTCACAAGTTTTACGCAAAGTAAACAACGTTTCTTAATCCAACTTACTGGTAACATCCCATACAATTTTTCTGCAAACTTAACACGATTATGGAAAATGTCTGAGACTGAGGGTACTAATTTAAGTATCTCCAATATGCTCTCAAAGCTGTTTCATCCCATAGCGACCGAATAAAAGTAATTCCAGGCAATTATATGATAGAAGAAAAAGTACTCCTTCTTCTCTTCGTCTTTGCAGAGTATAGAACTCTTGATTACATTAATTCCAGGCGACTATAGAGCCAAAAAACATTCAACTATTTTTTGTTTAAGATAGTCTTTACAAAGTTTGGAAGATATTTAGTTTTAATATAAAATAGTATTGAGTGTAGTTATCTCTACAATTGTATGATGTATTTTTAGGGATCCATTAAATCGGTGAAAACTCTCATCAGTAGCGACTCCTGGTCATATGAAATTTAAGGTTAAAGATGAATGATGTCGAAAAGTAAATTTTGTAGGAGACCGTAGTAAAATACGCAAAATAGTTCGCAGATTTTAATATGTGAGCTTTACCGCGACACTGTAGTTAAATTCTGCTGATGATGGCAACTTAGTTGTGGAAATATGTATACAAAATACAAACATTGATGTGGAAAGTATTTTTGATCTTTTTTGTATACAAAATACAAACATTATTATAAACGTATATTATTTATAAATAACATTGTATTTAATAAAGCCAATACAGATAGATCTTCTTGACTCGTGGTATTACCTAAAAATGTTTTTACTATTTTTAATATTAAAAACATCGTTTGTTCTCTATCGTTGTCATCGGCAATGTACACAATATGTTAATAATTTAATAATAGCTTCGAAAAGGTTTAATTAATTTTGTTATTGAAAAATAATTGAAGTATTAGTATAGTTAAAAATATACGCAAAAATCATCACATTCGTAAATAACTCCTAGTTTAGTTTTTAAATTCAGGTCATTTATATCCGAAAAGAGAGTTTTAACTAATTTTATAATAACATGTTGAAAATAAAAGAAAATAAAACCAAAATACACCACTAAAATGTAGAAAAATTACTACTACAACAATATCCATGGATTGATGAAACAGGGCAGACCTGAAACCGCATGAATACTTTAAGGCCAAACTTCTATCAAATTGGCTTAACGATCGTGTGTATTTAAAATAATGGGGTCGATAGAGGACACCAGCCTAGTCGACTAATTACTTATATGGATAGAATTTACGACGTGCGGAATAATAATAACTATTTTACATTAAAAATAATTAACAAACAGTAAAACTAAAGATTTTGAATTTTTTCGATAATTGTATTTGTCAATGTAATCTCCTTCAGCTTCATCGCACTTGTGGTACCTGTTCCAGAACGACTTTATCATTTCATCAGCAAACAATGATTTCTGTTGGTCTTCTTTGAATTTGTTATCGTCAGCAAAATTACTTCTGAGGTGCTTTATCAAATTCTTAAATAAAAGAAGTTGAACGAAGCCAAACTTGGATTAAATGGTGGATGGCATAGCTCAAACAAATTACACTCGCTGAGGATGGGTCGGCCTTTTGCTGCCTTGTGAATTTGCGCATTGTCATGAAAAAAGGAGGACTTCTTTGTGATGTAAATCAGAACATTTTTGGTCAATAGCCGTACGCAATTTTGTTACTGTGTTTGTACTACCGTAGGTATAAATACTCTCCTTTGGCATGTGTTTAACAAATACAACAAGGATAGGTATAGTAGGTACATACCTAATAAAATATTGTATATACATATACCGTAGTACATAGCCTCTAATAACTTAATTAAATTAGAATACATATCAGTTATTATATAAATTATTTCCACAATTCAATTAAGAAATACAGGTAATATTACCCCTAACCTTTCAAAATTACTGAATGTTTTTAATTTTATTAATATAATCTAACCGTAAAAAATAGAAGAAATATTTGGAATTTCTAAGAAATATTTGGAACTTCCTTTTGATATCGTAAATTCATGAATACTCAGAATTATAATCTGTTGATATTAAAAAGATAAGTGCTGACCTTGATATGTTTATATTTTTGAAAGCACCTTTAATTTAAACTAATTGTGTACCTATATACAGCGTTTTCATAAAAAAGTCTACTTTAAATCAACATATTGATTTGAAATTTTCGCGTATTTACTTTGCGAAAAATTGATTACAAAATAATATTTTTAATATTCCTGACCGTAATTTAATGTATGGAAGAAATTTGGTTTTGTCAAAAACCAATTTCGCAGGGTAATATAGAGTTGCATAAATTTTAAAAATGACGAGCAGAACCCGAATTCGTCCAAATATAGCAATACAATTGATTCCATAAACAAGTCCAGGTATTTCTATAATAATTACCTTCCAAATCTTGACTGATAGAAGATGCTTTTTAGCCCTATACATCCAAGAAGTGTGAAAACTTTAGCCTGGGCCTTTTCAGGCAAAAGTGCCAGCGAAAGAAAATATAACTTATCAAACAATTTCCTGAATTCCCGTTCAGACTCTTTTCTAGATACGACATATTACAACAACGTTAATAATTACTTTTCTCCTGACCTCAACAATATACAATTCGTTAGGGAATTATAACCACATTTTGGACAAACATTTTAAATAGGTGGGCGTAAAAAAGAAAAACTATACGAAAATCCTCACAGTAATCTTTTGGTGAAGAACCCTATATTTGAATCGAATTTATAATCACAATCGTGTATCTCATGATATTCTTAAGGTATAATGTAGCAACACAACAAATTCCAGAACACATTTCAGAGGTCAAGCCTAAGTATTCTTTTGTGTTTAAAAATATTACGTGCTGCACTGTACGTGCATGAAAGAAACATATATATATATATGTTTCTTTCATGCACGTACAGTGTATATATATATCAGAATTTAACAGCTGATGAAGTACAAACTTTGTTGGGGTTTGGTCACTGCATCTACGTCAGAAGGAGTGACATATGTTTGCTATATATTATTTCTGATACACTATTGCCAGCGTCTAAATTAAGCATTTTTTCTATTGTATTGCTTTGTGTTGCTGGTGATTAAATACATGTAAGAATATGCTTCAGAGGACAGTTTAAAATGCATAGGATTTTTTCAATAACACATGGATCAATAAGTCCCGAGACTAACCCATAGATGGCGCTCGTAGTAAACCAGTAACCACGTCTTTCTAGAGTACTAACCTTTGCTTGAAACGTGTCAAAATTTTAAGTCGATCGGACCAGAAACAGCTGAGTTATCGAGGTTGGAGTAAAGTCGTTTTGTAGTTTGTTTAAACAATGGAAAAAACCGAGTTTCGTGTTCTGATAAAACATTGTTTTTTAATGGGTAAAAACACCACGCAAGCAAAATAATGGATTGAAAAATGTTACCCGGACTCTTGTCCATCAAAAGCAACGATTTGTCGGTGGTTTGCCGAGTTTAAACGTGGTCGTACCGACACAAATGACGCGGAACGCTCGGGTAGACCTGTGGAAGCCGATACACCGGAAAATGTGAGTGAAGTGACAAAAATTATAATGAAAGATCGTAAAGTGAAGCTCCGTGAGATTGCTGAGATGACACAGATATCATATGGAAGTGTATTTACTATCCTTCATGAAAAATTGAGCATGAAAAAGGTTTTTTCCAAGTGGGTGCCGCGATTGCTCTCGATGGAACAAAAACAGCAACGAGTCGATGATTCAGAAAGCTGTTTATCGCTATTTACTCGCAACAAAAAAGATTTCTTGCGTCGTTACGTGACCATGGACGAAACATGGATACATCACTACACTCCAGAGTCGAAGCGGCAGTCATCTGAGTGGCGCACAGCTGGCGAAAGCCGTCCGAAACGTCCGAAAACGCAGCAGTCAGCTGGCAAAGTCCTGGCGTCAGTTTTTTGGGATACACATGGCGTGATTTTCATTGACTACCTCGAAAAAGGCAAATCGATCAACAGTGATTATTATATTGACTTACTGGTGCTTTTGAAGGAGGAAATCGCAAAAAAACGACCGCACATGCAGAGAAAAAAATCTTTTTTCACCAAGACAATGCACCCTGCCACAAGTCGATGAAAACAATGGCAAAATTGAACGAATTGGGTTTTGATCTGCTTCCCCACCCCCCATATTCGCCAGATTTAGCTCCCAGTGACTACTGGCTCTTTGCTGATCTTAAAAAAATGCTCCAGGGAAAAAGATTTGGCTCAAATGAGGAGGTCATCGCTGAAACTGAAGCTTATTTTGAAGCGAAAGATAAATTTTTTTATAAACATGGTATTGAAAAATTGGAAAAGCGTTGGAACCATTGTATCACCCTAAAAGGTGATTATGTTGATGAATAAAAAAAAATTTTGCAAAAAAATGTTGTTTTCATTGTTAGTCTCGGAACTTATTGATCCATGTGTTATGTCAGAGCGAGGCAGGTAAATTCATTTTATAGTGTATCATAAGGAACAAATAGATTTAATTCATATAGTATCATAGAGAACTCTCACATTCGCGTAGATATTAATACAAGTAACCCTTCATGTACAAGGACATTTCGGAACTACTTCATCATTCGTATAGAAAACTAAGTCTTAATAAGTATGGTTTTTCCTACTATTTAAAAACACGCCTTTGATAACTCTACTCCTAGGTGAGGCCAATTGGTAAATTTTTTTATATAGATTTTGCAAAGCACACAATTGTTCGTCAGCACGGTATTCATAAAGTAATGCATGTAAATAACCAATTGTTCTTTTGTTGTATCTTACTAGCAATTGAGTATTAATGTCTGCAATATAATTCAATACTAAGGTTTTACTGTTAATAATATGACACTAGACAATATTTTCTCAATCACTGTTGAGCGAATTTAATAGAAAATCTATGACGAAAAAAAATGGTACCCGTTTACAGTTGGTAAACTATATAATTGATAGATATCTGCAAATTTCCTTATGCATTGATACTTTTCGTT
This sequence comes from Dermolepida albohirtum, assembly GCA_031893035.1. Classification (NCBI taxonomy): domain Eukaryota; kingdom Metazoa; phylum Arthropoda; class Insecta; order Coleoptera; family Scarabaeidae; genus Dermolepida; species Dermolepida albohirtum. Next base: position 110,572 of record JAVIWB010001521.1, on the reverse strand, counting down.
TACTTCTTCATCCTTAAATTCATATATGTATAGGTAAAATCAGGAATGTTTTCCGATCACGTGATCACTCTCGTATGAAATAAGATATCGACAGGTAGTGTGGATGTCAAATTAAATACTATATTTACATTGCTGTCAGATGCGATAATATACTATATACCTAACCTGTAAACCTGTAAATAACAAATGTAAAAGCTGTCTACGGAGGTTACCTAAGTGTTTGCTTAGATAACCTAAATAATAATAAATTTGCTGTTAGAACAATACCAAATACCGGCGGTAAAATACAAGAAATATAGCAATATCGGAACTATAGGAAAGACAAACTTCATTAAGTCTAAAGTCAAAACCCTATTTTCTATATGTATTATATGTGACACATGTGTGCATAATACACATGCTCTGCATACGTCTATTTCTATTTTTTCACGATTTCTTGACAAGACGTAGCGCATAACTCTTATCAGGAAAACGTTTGCGCCCTTTCTTTTCTCAACAACAAATGTCGGTATATATTGGTATTTTGCAGCGTTATTGATATACCGGCAAACTTTAGCGGTTTCAACAATATGTATATCCATATACTTTAATAAATTGACACTTCGTTTAATTAGATCGTAAACATAAAATTTCTTACATATACTTTTTTCATATATTTAGATTTTAAAAATATCGTTTTAGCAGTATTTATTTATTATAACTATTATAACAATGATATAGAATTTTCAGTTTGCGTCTTTGGATAATCTCAAGATATTTAAATGTAAATTTATTCGATCATATGTTTCTATCAGTACTATATAAATACAAAAATGCCCAACGGTGCATTATTCCAGAGATAATCAGAGAAAATGATGATTTAAAGTATTTTTATTAAATTGTGCATAACTACATAAATTATGTATAAATTTAAAAATGATGAGTTATCAAAGAATTGTGAAATATTTTATCGTAAAACTGTAACATTAAAAAAATCAAATAACAATAAAAAATATGTAACAGCAAAATCAAACATAAAACAAGAACACAAAACTGCGTATGTAACATGAACATATACATACGATGTATGATTTATAAACGAACCGGATTAGTGCTGTTAAAGCACAATCTTTTATCCCTTTCATTTGCTTCATATTATTCTTTCATTTGATTCCTATACACTCTTCACGCTCCCTAGACCATGAAAATTCAACAAACGGTCAAAGCAGTGTCGTAAATTATTATTTGGAAGCATGTACATGGTCTTCGTTGCTTTTTCTTTCACTGCTTCTACTTATAAAATGTAATTTCTTTCAGTGCTAATGCGACTTTGCTAAATAAAAAAAATTCACAGATGTGGATGGGCCCATACAGGGATCTAATGCTAAACATTTTAATAGACAGTACGGGCTGAAACTTCATCCTGATGAAGAAACCATGCGTTGTTCTTTCACAATTCAGGTGGTCGTCTTCTTCTTATTTGTTTTTGAATGGTAACCTGGGCCCCAATGTAGTAGTGTTGGTTCATAGTTTGACGTTGTTCTATTTGAATATTTAACATTTTCGAGACGGTGTACTAATGCCAAGATTCACTTCGACTGCACGCTACAGCCGGACTGAGCGACGAGCAACCTTGATGATGAGTAATAGAGAGAGGGAATGTTACGCGATATGGTTGTGCACCGTTTGATTTTGATACACTCACAGTTTTTCTGCAAAACCATCAGTACGTTTGTTTTTATAGTTACACCTCGTACATATGTAATTCGAAAAAAGTAAAAGTAATTCGAATGATGATCGATATGATCAAAAGCCTTGCTAAAAGAACGTAGATAACGTCGACTTGTGCATTGTTATCTTAAAATTCATATCAGCACTAAATGAAAAAATAACTATTATATTAGCTATACTGCAATGCTTGTTGCTTGTTGACGAAACTATGCTCACTCGAAGCGAAGTTGTGGTCAATAATTTTCGATCAAACTAATATCGCTTTTCGTAAGAATAAAAATGGGCATTTTTCTAATAATACGAAAACACTTAAACTTTTAATGAAAAATCAAATACAATATATAGGCACGTGATAAAGATTTGGACACAACCCTTAAGCAAAATGCATAGGATATGATCATTACTCACGGAAATTTTCTAAGTTCGGAAGATATTTATTTCAGAAAGGCATATTAAGGAAATAATAATGATATAAGTATTTAGCAAGCGCCGGGCTAAGGTGCGAGAGTATCCATCCTACAACCCAGATCTCGCTTCATTTGAATTTATGCTCTTTCTCCTATAAAAATCTGGCTGAAATGGAAGAACCTCTCCAACCATGAAGATCTTTTTAACGCGTGGAATAAGTTTTATAGATCATACATAGAATGTGATGGAAAAGATTTGAAAAGGTTTTAAATTTAAAACTCTGTTGCAAACCTTTTATAGCCCCCTTTGTATAATTTCTCTAAACTAACAGCAACTTCTATATCCTTAGATTGGAACACCGTAATTAGAAAGTCCAAAAGCAATGTATTATTACAATTATTCAAAATATGTATTCATAATACTTGTATAAAAAGCATGAAACGTCTGCGATATTAAATATATTATAATTATACTTTAATTTCAAAAATCATAAAAATATGTTTGTACAGGGCGTTACATAAACTGACGCAATTTTCAAGAGAAGGATAACACAAGCACCTATGCCTTAAAAAGCAAGAAGCTGGAACTTGACCTTACCTTTCTGCGTTCCTATAGCCAGTTGATGAATTAATAATTGCGTTATTAATGAAATCTACGTAGTATTTGATTCCTTCACTTTTTTTGCAACATTTAATCGAAATAATTCATTTTTTATCAAAAAACAAATAACTAAGGACTTCACCATCATAAGATACAAGAATTGTTTATTGCCTACGTTCCGCTGAAAAATGCTATCAGTTCAAGTTTTATTTGAAACATGTTCTACTTATTTCACTTTTTTTACACTCTGTACCACGAATTTTTTAACATTTCCTTAATTTATTACTGCGCGTTATTATTGTATATAATATATTATTTAGAATTAACTTTAACGTCTAGCTTAGTTGGAATATATGTATGTAGCAAATGTGTTACCAGTATTTTACTTGTAACCTACAATCAAACATTACAAGCAATGTACTCGAAAATTCTAGTATATAGTATTGCATTGAAATACTCAATCAACATTCTTACTTATCTTTAAAATGTTTCCTACAAATGGCACAGCAAATTTCTAATATTTTAAATGTTATTAATTCTATACACGTACTAGCTTAGTTAATATACACAATCTGTCGCAAAGAATCCCTAACTTTTTTAAAATAGTAATCCTTAGTGGCGCTATCTACTTAAAAAAATATGAGATCTCTCACCAATGTTATGCCAAATATCATGACATTTGCATCATTATAAGCAGAGAAATTGTACAGAGAGTAACACTGTGTATTTGGCATTGGTCGAAAAATGAATTTTGAACGAAGAGCAAATCCCAAGTTCCGTTTTAAATCCGGTAAATCGTTTACTGAAACGTATAATTTGACGAAACAAGTGTTTGGTGATGCGTGTTTATCACGTACGAGTGCGTATGAGTGGTATAAAAGATGTAAAGACGGTCGTTAAGACATAAATGACGACGAAAATCCTACTGCAAAAAAATCTGTGGTTACGGAAAGTAACATTGAATTTGTGCGTGAATTTATCAGAAATGGGCCGAAGTCGTCGTTGCGATACGTGGGAATGGAATTAAATATTTCAAAAGATTCAATTGATTTGTATTTTGACACAGCATTTGGGACTGAAAAGATTTGTGCAAGATTTGTACACACAATCTAACTGAATTCAACTTTGTACAGACTTATTAAAGACTCAAAAAGCGACGACATCTTCAGGTATTCTATTGTAACTGGCGATGAGATGTGCTTTCGATACGATCCAGAGTCCAGGCGTCAAAACTCTAAATGGAAGCATTCAAGCGAAGAATGACCGAAAAGAAGAAGCCATTTGTAAAAGTCAAAAGTGAAGACAATCTTGATTTGTTTTTATAATTTGAAAGGCATAGTGCACAAAGAGTTTGTGTCAACTAGTTAAACAGTCAACGCTGATTATCTTGGTGTTATGAAGCGTCTTTTGACGCGTATTCGTCGTGTGCGCCCTCAATATAGTGAAAATGGTAGCTGGCGTTTGTTACATGATAATGCACCATCTTACCGCTCGACGTTTATTACTGATTTTCTATCTAGAAATGGCATTTTAACCATCAACCATTCACCGCATTTCGTCCCCAGTGATTTCTATCTACTGTCCAAACTACATTTGCTGATGAAAGGACAGCGTCATGCGACGGCGAAGCCATTAAAAAGGCGTCGACAGCGATCTTAAAGGATATCTCTAAAGATTAACTTAAAAATTTGTTCGACCTGTAAATTGACCATGTAAAACATTGTATTGAAGCCGAAGGCGACTACTTTGAACAAAATAAGTGAATTTTACCAAAATAGTAAGCTTTTGGTTTTATTTAGAAAGGTTTGGTTTTTTCTGCGACAGACTATCTAGGCGTCTGCTTTCTATAAAAAATCATAGTTTGATAGAATAATTACAAATTATATTATTAATATGTAAGTTATTTAGATACTACAATTAAATAATATAGTTCCCTTCACATTGAGAATGAAATACGATTTTATGGGAAGCAATAATATCGCTGTCAGATCTTCATTTCCAAGGCATTTTGATCTCTTACATTTATATACAGCGTATAACAATTAGTAGAGTTGAAAAGGAAATAAATTTCATTGTTACCAACATAAGTTAAAGTGACCACAACGTAGCAAAAATGTAAAGGGATGAATTTACATAAATACATAAGCATGAAGCGAGAAATATTTCCCATAAGCCCCTGTTCTTCATTCTCTCATGTTCATGTCGTCTATAATAGCTATATAATAAATATTACCTGTTAGGAGATGAATTTATGCCTCCAGCATAGTTAATATGATTGGAGAGTTGAGTAAGCTGCGGTGCTTCCATACTTTGTTGATCGCTAGGAGAAACTGTATTTAGGAAAGCCACTCTGCGCGGAGAACCCGGACTGTTGGAGGGATCGCTGGCGTTGGGAGATTCAGTTACAACACCCGGTGGCACTTCCAATTGTAGATAATGAGTTTCTGATGATTCTTCTATTTGTACCTGAAATATAAAAGTTATTATCAGAATAAGATGAAGTTACTTTGTTTTTCTCTGCCAGAAATATCTACTAACATGGTGTATTATTGGAATTTATTCACGAGCACACCTCGCATATCCCAAATGTCAAACGCGTGAATATAGTATAATGAAATTTGGAATAGAAGTACTTCTAAACTAGTTTAACATCAGGAGAGCGATCTAGTGCTGCTATGTAGAAATGCATTAATAGCGGGAGTACCCATTCTCGGGCCACTGGTATTGCAGTTGTATGGTGCATGGAGGTATAGCCATGCCATCTCAGCTCGTCTCCATAGCTCGTTGGGCGGGCGAGCTGAGCAATGTTGTCGCCAAAGTCTTAAGCCGATCATACGTTCAATTTGATTAAGATCCAGAGAAGAAACTAGTCAGGGAAGCACTCGGATGTTCTACTCTTGCATAAAGGTCGGTACTATGCGAGCCACGTGTTGTCGTGCGTTGTCATGCATGTAAACTATGCGTATGGACTGCCGAATGTAGACAAGTACTACTGGTCGTAGCACTCCCACTATGGAATAACAACCCATTATTGTTTACTTTTTACACACTAGATGTGTACGCTCGCTACATGCAGTAGTCCCCATACAATTTTGACTTGCTCCCGGTGAATATGGTATAGTTGAATGCACGCATCGATTAGGTGCTCATCAAGCCTTCAGCGAATCAAGATTCCCACGTCTCCCACACCCAGCATGAATCGTGATTCGTCAGAAAATAACATATGCGTCTAATTTTACGTCGCCGTTGTTTAACATTGCACGATTCGCTTCCTATACGACGGTATTCTAGTGTTAATAGAATACTTTGCAACGCATGATGCGATCGCAGTCAACTATCCACTAAACGCTGCCGTACAATCGCGCAGTCAATATGCACTTTCCCTTCCCACATGCCACTCTTGCACCAGTTGCCGAGAAAGCGAAGTATGTGATGTTATCGCAACGTGAATCAAGACTCAGTCCTCGCATTCCATGGTCATGAGGGAGAGGTGCTCTGGCGTCGGACTAGATGATCCACTTTCGCCGTGCTTGCTGGATACTACTCAACAATCGTTCCATATGCCGCGCGTTATACGACAAATACGTTAAATACATTCTGAGAACTTAATCTGTCTCGAACTCGGGCGACTTTCCATTGCACATGTAGCATGTATACATTTTGACTTGTGAAAATACAAATCTGATAATGTATGTAAAACAAACCACTAGCCCCACCGCATCGATAGTAACGAAAGCCTTACGAGAGCTCTTACTCCCCGCTATGGTAACAAACAAATATCAACAACTGATGACTGACTCGAGTCGTATGCTAGTAAAGTTTTTGTACAATAAAAATTTTATTCGTATCTCCGTGCGTTTGAAATATCCAGGGTATGCTCGTGAATAAATTTCAACAGCGTATATATAATAAATTAGACAGAGCATGTAAAAATAAATATACCGTTCTACATACATACATGTAATATTAGGGACGACTGGTTTGAAAGGCTCCTATTGTGTAACAAAAGGTAAACAGTGCAAGATAATTTAAAAGAAACTCGCCTATATTCTATATTCTAATTAAAATAATATTGACAGAAGCGGTAAAATATTTAGAAAGACACAATAAACTTATAATGAAGTGCGAAAGTAAAAACAAAATGAAATTTCAATAATGAACTCAAAATTAGTTTATACAAAAACTCAAGTCGTCTATACTTTTGAGAAATAAAAAGTTCTGTGTATATAACCTCTCTATGTCAAAAAAGCCATTGTTGTGAATTAAGATTTTGTTGATCAACATCATAGTTGTAGTATTAAGGCGTTCTTAACTCATGTTATTTCTTAATAATGTTTTTATGCATTTAAGGGTGAAAAACTTCGTTCTGATATAATGGCAGATACTGCTGTCATCACCAATTTTTATTTTACAGTTACTTCTTTGTTTGAATACGTCTCGTGGTGACGTATTCAAGCAGTAGAATTTTGGGAAGAGATAAACTACAAAGGCCAAATAAACTTGAAAAAAGCGTTTTCATTTTGGAACTTTGTTTGTAACTTCTTTGGAGAATTTAGTTAAATTGATGAGCACAACAATAAGATTATGTGAATTGAGCATTTTGCATTTTGCATTTGTGCTTAATTCTTTTTTGAACAGCGGCACCACTCATAATTAAGATTGAACAATCCGCCGGGTACGCATCATGTCAGTGACGCGAAGATGTCTCGCAAAGGTGCATTTTTCACTGCGACGGCTATATATACATATATACTATAATTCGCATGATTTTCTGTTGCATTTTCATTGACTCTAGAGATATTTTTAGCTAAACGAACATTATTTTCTCGAAATAGTCTTTTACTACCCAGAACTGAACCAGTCCGCTCAAATTTCTGGATTAGGTTCATAACTGACACATTATTTTAACCAAAAATAGCAAGAAATCTATAAATTTTGTGATTTTCGTGATAAGTTTGGACAACTTTTATGCGCTGTTCAAGGACGAAATACTGCATTATGAAATTTAAACCTCTCTGATAAACCTTACAAATCACAGCGTTTGGCAATAGTTCAAAATAAAAATTTCGAAGTTCATGCTGGGACAACTATTATTTATTATAGGGAACGCCAAAACATCCAAGATAATTTAGAAAATAATTTTTCACTGTTATTGAACGAGCTGTTTTTTACTTTATTTTTATAATAAAATTATTTACTTAATAAAAAAAATGTTCTTTCACTCCCGTGACATACAAAAAAGACTTGATTTTTTTGACAATCCAAGCGTCATTCATATTTAATTCATATTTATTCGTTTTACATATTATAAATTTGTGAAAAAAAACTGTGGGGTGATCAGATTTATTGGGCAGTGGGAAACGGAAGGGTATCTAGAGATTACATATTGCATATTAGTATAAAACATGAGTAGCTCTCTAGGTTTTATTTCTCATTTTATGTAAAATTATTCATAAAAAACTTTAGTTTTTCCAAAGTATGAAGTTAAGTAAATAGACAGACAAACGTGGGTACAAGTACTTAGCAAAAAGTGATTTATTTCAGTACTATGAAACTGTAAGTATGTCCCAATACAATATAAATATTCTACATCAATGAAAATGAAAACAGGAATTCCTTTTAAAGAAAAAGATATCTTCAAACAGAAGTGAAAGTCTATCTTAATGAAACAGATATTAGGCTTAGAATTATACGCAATTTCAAAGGCAAAGCACGCCTTTATCTGGAGGGCTGGACAGATTTGATATTTTACATATAGTATTATACATGAAATCGTACAGGTAGGTAATATAAACAAAATTTCTCTGGGTATAATACCTGACAAATGAATTATGTCTGGATATGCAAGGCTTTCGTATGAAGACATTTATAATACAAGTCGTTTGTATATAAATACATTCCAAGTTTACGATTAAAAACGGGTTTAGTTGTTCAAAGAGGACCTACTCCTAGAAAGAACATCCATTGTACAAAGGGTACCTTGAAAGTTTTGTAATATGACGCAACAATGAATCGTAGGAAGCTACTTGTTGCTGCATATTGAGACATGTTCATACGTGCATAGTAGCCGCCGCATCATGTCGATGGGCTCAGTTATTCATTAGCAGTGAGAGTGTAAAGTGCTTGCGATGGCATCGTAGTCACGAAATGAGATAAAGGCAGTTTTGCGTTATAATTTCTTGAGTGGTTTAAACATAAACCAGTGCTTCAAAGAAATGACTCTTGCACTAGGTGATGTTTGTCCACATTGCACAACGATATCCAGGTGGTATACAGAATTCCAAAGGGGACATTTAACTGTGGAGGATGCTGAGAGGCCGGAAAGGCCACGAACGTCAGTTACGGAGGAAACGTTTCTACTGTGACTACTGCTTGGCGAGAACAGGCGAGTGACCTACCAACAGATAGAGGGTACTTCAGGCCTAAATGCACCAGCAATTCGTTCGATTCTGCATGATCATTTGCACATGAAGAAACTTTGTTCTCTCTGGGTGCTGCATCGACTGACTAAAGAGCAGATGACACGACGTGTGACTTGGTGCCGGGAGATGCTAAAAAAGTTTAATAAAGGACAATCTCGGTATGTTAACAACATCGTAACAGGTAACGAGACTTGGCTGTACTATTACGATGTGACGACCAAAGCTCAAAACAATGTTTGGGTCTTTGATGATGAGGGCACACCCGTAGTTGTCAGAAAATGATAGCTGTATTTTTCGAGTTGAGTGGAATTGTGGAACGTGTCGTTTTGGACACACAGAAGACAGTCACATCTAAGTGGTATACTGAACAGTGCCTGCCTAAAGTCATTGGATCTATGAAGAACCCGCGACAAAGTCAAGAATGGACACCTGATTCTTCCATCACGATAATGCTCCAGCTCACCGCGCCAAAACCTGCACCGAATATTTGACCACGACAGGATTGAAACTTCTCGAACACCCTCCGTACAGTCCAGATCTTGCTCCCTGCGACTTTGCACTGTTCCCGCATGTGAAAATGAAGCTAAAAGGGAGGCGGTTTTCCAGTGATGAGGACCTTCTGCGGGCTTAGGACAACGAGTGTGCTTTACTCCCTAGTGAAACTTGGCAGAACTGGTTTAAAGATTGGTTTCGGATGATGGAGAGGCGTTTGAGTGTAGAGGAAATTAGTTTGAAAAAATTAAGTAAACAAAGCTGTATTGCAAAACTTTCCCAGTATCCTTTCTATTATTAGGAAAATCACTTCATTGTTGGTTTTGAGTCAGCTTTTAGGAACTACACACCGATAATGAAATATGTGAAAGCACTACCAATAATATTCAATTTGAGTTGAAATTTGTACGTGTTCGCGTTAGGAATTGTATTAAATTCTTAATAATATATTGTAAATTTTATTATTTATTATAAGAATTTTTTATGAATTTCTAAGCTTTGCAATTTATTTGGAATGAGAAAAGTGAGATGTTATTAACGCGGACACAATTAAAATCGAATTTAATAAAAATAAGCATGTATTCGAACCGATAAATTGCAATAATGCAAACATATTATACAATCCATCAAATAACCGCATTAATTCCAGAAAATATTTCGTCAATATTGAGTCATTGCAATGGTGTCCTAAAACTACCGCGAGAGACGAACGACTAATTATAAAAATAGCACTCGAAAATAAAAATCTTCTGCTACAGAGTTGCTAGATAAATTAAAAGTGCATAATGTAAACATATCTGAACGCACGATGCGATCACGATTGTACATTGTCGACATCAAATGTCGCAGACCAGCCAAGACGCTTAGATTGATACCAAAAATGAAGAAAGTACGCCTGCAATGCAAGAAATGCACAGAAATTTTACGGTTCAAGATTGGAAAACGTAAGTGAATGCAAACTTTGTCATTAATAAACCATTTCTTGAAACTATCTATTTTTATAATAAATTTAATTTTTACAAATCATAGTCTCTTTGCAACAAGTGATCCTCAGCAATGAATCCTGACTTGGAGAGTGTTAATTTCGTTAAACGTAAACCAAACGAACGCCACAGTGATGTAGCTGTACTGAAAAAAATTAAACATCCAAGCATCAGTCATAATCTGATCATGGATAAGCATGAATGACACCGGACCTTTGTCTTTTATGGAGAGCATCATAAATCAAGTCAAATACAAAAATGTCGTTGAAACTGTGTTTGTCTTTTCTAAACTAACTAAATGAGGAAAGACCATATACATACCTTCATGCAAGATGGAGCACATTGCCATATGGCGAAATCTATAAAGAATCTCTTTCAAGAGCATAACATACCTCTTTTGCCCTAGTTCGAAAACTCACCCGACTTAAATCCGATCAAAAATGTATGAAGCGTTGAAAAAGTTTACCTACCCCCAAACCCAACAACAGCAGCTCTAAAAGGTAATACTCACAAACATTGGTAAAAAGATGAAAAACTGCAAGCAGTGATAAAATCTTGTATTTCCAATGCGTCAGATAGAACTAGTGCAGTCATTAAAGACAAAGGAAGATTAACAAAATATTAATGTATCTTCTATAAAGAATAAATAAACATTTTGTATTAATAATATATATCTGTTTTTGTTTTGTTTCTGATAAATTTTGAATAATACCAAAGTAAAAAAAATTTGAACATTTATGAACATTATTATTAAACACACTATGATATAGCGGCATTGTTTTAAATTAACATAAGATACTTTAATACTTATCTTATAACCAACGTATCTTATTCAATAAGAACAGCTGTAAATAATTTTTTTCCTACACCTGTACAATACGTTTCCTGGGATTGACAATTTTATATATTGTATGTATGATGTTAATTTTTAAATTTTTTTTAAGCTTTACAATAAAATAATGAAATCAGTACCTCAATTAGAATGAACTACTGTGTTAAATACTCAAACATTAGATCATACAATCATTGTTTGGCTAAACAAATCAGAACAACATATTTACCACTTACTCTTTCAATTAAAAAAAAACAGTGCCACATTTTCGTAAATACTAAAATTTTCTGTTCTCAATTATTTGCAAAGAAATATTAGTTGATAATAAAAATGAATTATACTTCCAAACTATTTTCAAAACCTGTTAGAATCGAAATGTGTCAACTAATAAGTTTGGTCATACTACCTTTATATTATTCTGCCATAAATACGAACTAATATGACTAAAATAATTTACACGAATGACGTAATTGCAAAGCTATGGTCATTTAGTGCATACACATTTCTTTGAAAACAATAATTCATTTTTTTAAGAATTTTTTTTTAATTCTTTCTCAATACCAGGATAACGTACCTCATCCATACGACTGAAGACCTGTGGATATTCACCCTCCGCCCTTATATTAGGATAATTTTCAACCGAATAAGGGAAGCATTCTAGAGGTGTGTCCGATCTGGAATGGGGAGATGGTACCGCCCCTTCCGTCTGGGAGGCCGGGCTGTACTGTGGTTGTTCCTCCCCGTAGCCATCTACGCCTACAAAGTATACACGCATGTATTTAAAGTTGCATATGTACAAGGCTAAATACAATGTGTTGTATTTATTTAAAATATGAATAAATGCTTATATTTACTTATTTTTTTATAAATACAAATTTTTACACTAAATTAAAAGAAAGTAATTCCCTTCATTATAATTTAGTTAATTATTTAATAAAAAAAAAACAATCTAATGCCTTAATCTAATTTTTGAATAGATTTTAAAAATAAAAAAAAAAGTTTAATTGAGAGATGTTGATAAGAATATTAAAACAAAAATATAAACAAACTATGGTAATGATCGCTTATTTAATAATATAATAAAAATCTGTTCAGGCCTGATTAAATCCATTGAGAGTTGGGGAAAAATCAAAAGACAACTTGGCAGGAACATACGTTTGCACATTAATGCAAATTACTCTCTTTTCGCTTGAGAATATGTTAATAACATTAAAGGTAAAAGAACAAAACCGGTTTGCTTAAATATAGTAAAATACTCGTACAAAATCAAAATATACAGTCCTTATCTTGTAATATTTAAAATGTCTCTGTACGTAGAAAATAACTAGCTTCTTCGAAACATACATTAATATATCGCGACAATATATTTAGTAGCTTTAACAAACTATTGTAAAAATTTTAGTACTCGAAATAATATTGGAAGTTTCCTATTACTTTCATGTGAATAACATTGGAATCACGGTGCTACAAATACCCAAAACAAAATATCAGCCGATAATAAGGCTTTACGTGTATGAAAATATCGCATGTGTTTTATAGAAAAGGAATGCGTAAAAAGGTTTCAAATACGAACAACATCTCCCAAAGATGCCTTTCATATTTGAAACATGTGTACTATGTAATAAAACCCGAATCTCTGTTACTTATTTAAGACCTGATTTTAAATAACCGATATTGAATCACAATTCTCTATATATTTATCTCGACATATTCATTACTGCAAAAATAATACCAAACTGACTATACTCGCTGATTTTTAAATGAAATGGAGTGTTGTGTTAAAGTGCATTCTAACAGAATATTTAGCTATGGTTCTGTCCTTTACTATAGTTCATTGCCAAAAAACAAAGATTTGAGAGTGACGGTAAATTCATTCGAGCAAACACTAAAATGTCTCCATCTACTGAAACATTTTGGCATATATATTTTAGGAATTGCATCCTATTGGAAACATGGATTTTGAATACAATCACGTAATCAATAAGGTTGATATATAACCCCTTATCCAATTAACTTTGTAAATTCTGTTTACGCATTTCAGACAAACATGAATAGGACACCCGACTTGTTGCAAGCTTTCGGTGGTTTGAAAAACAATTCATTTACTAAAAATACAATGCAAGTTTGTAATGGTATGATATGGCAAATAATACGCATTATTGCGCAATGTGCCTAACGTTATGCATTGGGTGACGTAAGTACCACATGCACCGCGCCGGTTGGATACGACCAGTATTTAATAGTGGGATCGTGTCGAGTTACAACGTGTAGGATAAACAAACATTGATTAAGGGTATTGTGCAACGATGGGACGACAGTTGCTTAAGTATGGAAGAAACTGGAAAAATTAAAGAGTTCCATCAAGAAGGGTATTCCTCTAGGGATACTGCAAAGAAAATAAGTCGATCACACCAGGTTGTGAACAATTTTATTAGGGATCCCGAGAATTATGGAAAACGTTTTAAAGGGCGAATAACATCCGTTACAACTAAGAGAGAACGTCGAGCCATATTACGCGAAGCATCGAATTCGGCATTAACGGCAAGACAAATCGCGAATAACGTTGGAACGAATGCATCGGTAAGAACTGTACAGAAGTTACTGAAGACCTGTCCGCATTTAAAACGTTTGAAAATTAAACGACGGCCTCCTTTAAGGGAATTTCAGCGCACTGCACGTCTATAAGCAAAAATGGGATGGACAAGAGAATGGCAAACTGTTATTTTCAGTGACGAGAAGAAGTTTAATTTAGATGGCCCGGATGGGTTTTCTTATTATTTCCACGATTTACGTAAAGATGAAGTGATTCAGTCACGAAGGCGAGCCGATGTTGGTTCAGTCATGGTATGGGGAGCTGTTTCCTATAACGCACCTGTTGATTTAGTAATAGTGAAGGGCAGACAGAATTCGGAAAAGTACGTCCAGCTGCTGCAACAGGTGAAAGACAAATTTTTCAACGTTATGGCAGGTTCCAACAGGATAATGCCAGTATTCACACCGCGCGCATTGTTCGACGCTGGTTTCAAGAACAAGGCATGGAGGTTCTCGATTGGCCATCGCTCTCCCCCGACCTGAACATCATAGAAAATGTTTGCGCTGACGAACTAGAGCAGGCGCTGAAACGAAGTTGGGCGGAACTTCCCGTTAACTACTTGAGAACCCTGTATAATTCCATTCCATCCCGACTATTTGAGGTTATAAGAAATAATGGCAAAAGTACTCATTATTGAACAATAAAGTATTTTGTTATTGCAAACGAATCTTTTATTTTGTAGATTGGTCGTATTCAAGTGGCGTTTAATTACTCTACTTATTGTCATTAGTAACGTACATTTGCACTGACTTTTACAAAAATTATATTTGGTACCTACATACATCTTTTTATCAACCCTCTTATTTTCGAAAATTACAATTCCAGCGCGCTACCATGTTTATACCAACTACAAATGTCATATATGCAGTTGGTCCTATTCATGTTGCGCGGAGTGTACAAATTCTTGTATTTTCTGAATTTAGATTTATTAAACAATGCTTCACCAGTAAAAATCACCTTTATGAAAGTTTTCTGTTATTTATGTTAATAAATTCATAAAATGAAATTTTCAAGGCAATTCTTACACTGTTATGACAATATAGATAAAGTTGTAAATCTTTTTTAATAGGGCGTGAGATGCACAAACATAAAGGTTTATCTGTTGACTTAAATGTCAAACAACTTTATGGTTTATTTTCCATTATTCGTTCCACATAAATGGCAACGTGTAGTCTACGTTTCTTAACAGTATCACTGTCAATCAATTTCCTTAAAAGACTACCCATTTTAAAAAGCAATATTACAACTATCTGTACATTTTTTTAATTGTACGTAATCTATTGAAAAATATGGGAATTCAGCTTGAAATTTCTCAGTACAATTCTGCACGTAATAAACCCATAAACCATCTTTTTCATTTCGAAAATAGGCTTGGGACTAAAAAAAATGTATGTTTAAAAGTGAAAACAATTTTAAAACTCTGAAAACGAATTAAATTGAACAATACAGTCTAACATAATTGATAACTACGACTGACACTAATCAAATGTCAATTGAATTGTGCAAATGAATAAAAAAAACCACCCTACGTTTTTCTTGAACAAAATGTCAAAGTAAACTACATGAACTTTTCATTTGAAACATGTTTGTACTGGATATGAGTATTACGTAAGTTGTAAATACATTTTGTGCTAATAAACAAATTTCATTTTGTTTAGATTATCAATATTACAGATATCAAAATTTTTCCTGGTCACTGGGGGGGTCACTGTAAAGAAAACGTATGTTTAATCATTTTCTGAATTGTCAGATTTATTTGACACATAATCTAAACCTGACAGAATTTCAAAAGAATGATTCTTGTATAACTACTGTAAGAGAGACATTTCCTTGTCTTAACCACCTTTGACCAGGATAATTTTTGATATCTCGGTCTAAACATTTTGGTTATGTCAAATTATTAATAATGCATTTAAAAGTCAACTGAAATTTGAAATATTGTCTATACAATAATTTACTAATTGAAAAATTGTAAGCAATTATTAAACATTTTTGCACGTTTATATTAACAAAGTTTGTATACTACGAAAGCGAAATTATGTATATGAAGTTAATGTGAAATATATGTAAGTGCCTATAGCAAGTGTAAGAGACATAATGGCATATGAATATTCTAAATTTGTTCGGTTGGTCGTAAGTCTATTTACCAGGATAGCTCGATAACTACGTGATCTAACAAAGAAAACGCAAGTTTTTTGACAAAAAAACTTCAGTATAGTTTTCTGCGCACTGAACGCACTTGTTCTAACGCTACTTCACATTAGCAATGGCTTCATTATAGCTCGATAGACCCAAGTTCTTAAAGTAGCTACCTATACTTTCTGCTTCTGGGCTTTCGGGCTGGAACCGCGTCACTGGTATAACTGCCGACGTTTCGTACCTACTCGCATGGGACATCTTCAGGGCTCAACTACTGCTACTGTCTGTCGCGCTGAAACTAGCTACCTATTTTCTCAATTTTGGAAAGACATGATAATTGCTGGGAGCCAAATTTGGAGGCTGGCGCAAATAAAGCACTAATTCAAATACAAATGCATGAATTTTGGCCATGACGATCGCACGAAGTATTTTTTAAATTTCCAATTTATCAATTAAAATTCTATACACTTTTTGAGATGTCCTCTATGTTTGCTATCTTGCGCACTTTTACTCGACAGTCATTCTACCCGATACGATAATGGTGTTACTTCCAGAGCAGTAAACATTTTTGGACGTTCGTTGTGCTCGTGCTCATCCGATTACTTTTCAATTCGGAAATTCAGTCTTTAATCATTAGAAACGAAGATGCGGAGTCTAATACTATCGAGTCCAACTCTGCTTTGAATGCGGTTGGTATTGTCTTTCAAATGAAAGTACTTTATCATTTATCGCAACCCAGTTTTTCCATCGTTCACAAAATCACATGAGACATCCACTTTGGCACACTGTCAAACACATACCACTTGATAGGTCGCCCTGTACTGTTGTTATATTTAGCCTAATAAAGGACAATATTTAAAATTCCGCGGAATTCGCGCCATATCTGCCTTCTGCCACGTAGTTATCAAACAATCTTGATATGTACTGACATTAATTAACAACTATTAATACGAAAATAATTTACGCTCGTTAATATTTATAATACGGTGTCTTGTTTATTTGGATTTGAGAATGTCATGAATAAACGTGTATTCAATGAACGCGGAGAAGTAGAAAGTAAATTTAGACACAAGATAATGCTGAAATCGATTTGGACGTATAAACTAAGTAATCTCCCCAATACTTTAAAACAAAGTACTTCGAATAATGGTATGTGCCCAATGGAGTAATAAGGAGTGACCTAAAATTTCGTTAATGCGTGGTATTGTTAGATGAGGAAGATGAAGAAATTTAAATCACCAAATTTCTCAGGAAAACTGGTTAGAATGTTAATATCTAAATCACTAACAGATTAATTAAAAATTTTTTAAGTTGCCCTTCTGTAAGTAACTGTTGGTTAACAACTTTATGGAAATCATGTTATTAAGTTTCATTTCTTCATAGTAATCCATCCGCATTAAGAACATACTATATGTCCTTAAACTTTTGTTAGAATCGTTCAAAAAAATTCAAAAATCTATTTTCAATTAGTACAGAAACGGTTCCGGTTCATCAGGTTTAAAGAATCTTTCCTTACATTTAATTCGTTTTAATATTTAATAAATACCACAAATACATTAATTTTTAGAATCAAAATTTAATATTCCTTAAAATTCTCGGTAAGTAAGTAAGTAGCATACATTATGTTTTGAAAGCAACATATTACATATCGTATCTCAAACGAACCACACTTTTATTTAACTTTAAAAAATATTTATTTCATAACATTTAAATTAAATCATTTCAAAAAGTTCGATTCGACAAGTTTAGTGGAACACTGATTAAAAATGATGTTACGCAAATTTATCTAACGTCTATAATGTTAGGTCAGTGCAGGGTATATAGAAAAGATAAAAGTCATATTAAGGTCACACCAACTGATCCGTAATTTTTTAATTTCTCAGACATTTATTTTTGACATTGTAAGTATTTGGGTAATTTATGCAAATCATGCTACTAAATAGATAACACAACATACACATGTGTTAACAATTTGCATACACAGCAATAATTAGTAAATCTGCATTTAAGTTTGTATTTCACAGTTATATTGAAAATCTACGTCCTCAAGACACGTGTTTTAAGTAGTTTACGTGTCGTAAGTAGTTTAAGTAAACTAAAACAACGTGTTTCTGATGTTTTACGAATCTTAAAGATTTCTTATTAAATGCCAAATATCATCCCTTTTAGTTGAATTTGATGGAGCCTGTGGTTGATTGACTTGATCAATAAGGTTGATATATAACCCCTTTTCCACAATTAACTATTTGTAAAATTCTGTATACGCATTTCGACAACTAAGTTGTCATCATCAGCAGATAATTTCAAAGTGTCGCACCTGGTAAAACACGGCGAAAAAATTGTACGAAAAATAAACTCCGTACGCGATCCGCACCGATGAAAACCAAGCACATCTTGGTTTTCATCGGTGCGGATCGCGTACGGAGTTTATTTTTCGTACAATTTTTTCGCCGTGTTTTACCAGGTGCGACACTTTGAAATTATCTGCTGATGATGACAACTTAGTTGTCGAAATGCGTATACAGAATTTTACAAATAGTTAATTGTGGAAAAGGGGTTATATATCAACCTTATTGATCAAATCATCCCTTTTAGAAAAGTTACCTACCTTACATTTTTTAGCATTAAATTTTCAAAGAAAAAGAATTTAATGAAATTCGTTTAGCAAGTTCTATAGAAGGATAGAAGAATGTAGGAAAACCTATCATCAAACAGTTTAATATTGCAATTATTTATGAAAACAAATTAACAGCAGATAAACAGCACGCTTCAAATATTTTTTACATATGGTACCATTCTGTACGATAAAAACACGCACACTTACTATTTAAGTATGTAAATCTGATTTAAAGCTTTCGTAGTAAAGAGTGCTTGTTTATATATACCGGGTGACTGTAAATGATTGACATTCTTTTCCTGAAGTTGGCGACAATATTAAAATTTTATGTTTTATGTCTATTTTTTTTAATTCAAACTTGTCAAACATTTGACGCCGCAAAAGCCAAACAATTTTATCCTAAAAATTGATTCTAAACATGAACGACTACGCAAGCCCATTTTTTAGGGTCAACAAATTAAGTATTTGCTTCGACCAGTTATAATCACCCGTAATGTGGATGGATAAGTATTTCGATATATCAATTTTATTTTTTGGAAATATTAGAATTTCGTTAATCTAAAAAGCTAAATGAAATCCTTGTCCACATCAAAGTTCATATTTTGTACACGTATTTCGACAACTCAGTTGTCGTTTTCAGCAGATACTTAGTCAAAGAGTCGCTCTTGAATTTGTGGCACTACGACATTGTGATTAATTATCTGCTGATGACAGCAACTTAGTTGTCGAAATACATCTATAGAATACCAACATTTATGTGAACGGGGTTTTATTTACATTTTTTGATTACTTCAATCAAACACAGTCTCCAACCAACGTTTAATTTCAGTTATATGCCAACATATTTAAATATTATAGCTAAATTCGAATCATATCTAAAATTGAGAATAATTAGTCAACAATATAGTATCAACAAATCAAATTTATTTTTCAATAGTTACAATTATGCGTTTGTATAATTCGTATGTACAATATGCAAGTACTATCTGGAAACTCGTTTTATGAAACAAGTTGGCTTTTGATAAAGTCCAGACAAGGCTTCTTAAATAACTGTTTTTTAAAAGCGACGATGTTTGTCCTACTAGTGAAATTGATTATAATAATATTCTTAAAAAATTCAGCTTAATCTCTTCATACTAGACGTATATTACTAAGCGTTAAATTCTTATTTATCGCAGTTAATTCTGAGAATTGATCGTCTTGAGTTGTTATTTTGCCTAATTTTTTTGTATCGTCCCTCTTTTGTAGACATAGTATAACATTTATACTTCTCCAGCACGAATGAAGATGGCATTAAATCTTAGGACATGCGTTAATACTTTAATATGGTAGCGCAGCACCTTTATTTATTGTAGGTTTTGCATCGTGGTTTTCATTATTTTTTATTAGATATAATTATTTATATTAGTAGTTTAATATTGTTACAAACATATTTGTTATTATTACAGTATTGATAGTCAAGCAATGCCGGAAACAAGAACAAACGCTTTTAAAAACTGCTAATTCTATTCATCCTAGGGTTTCAACGCACAAATTCTGACTAATTTTCCTGGATCACGATTCACAGCTTGTTGGCGAATCAAATATTATTTTTTAAAATGTATTGCTGCAGTTAAAATAATAATATTGACGTAAATACTCTAGTACACAGTTTGCTTTGGATTATATTTACAGAGAATTACCTTCTTTAGCAAAATATAATATTTGCAGATCAGAAAGTGTTTCAGTCTACAATGGCCACATAGTTTTCATAATGTTGTGTGTACAGTACGATATATCAATACGGATACTATTTAGTTTGTAGATCAGATTTAAGATTTTCGACGCAAAGAATGGTTATTTATATATACCAAGTGACTGCAAATGGTTCAATTTAGTTAAATTTGCGGCAATTCTAGTATTTTAATGTCGACATGCCTGATTGTCAAATTCAAATTTTTCAAACGCTTAACAAGGTAAAAGCCAAACAATTTTAACCTAAAAAATTATTTTAAACATGCGAATGAATCCTCTCCGGAAAAGTGAACACTTTGTTGAAATGATTAGAATTTCAAATACTGAAGAATGTGCTTAATTACATCGCATTAACTAATTCAGAAATTTTTACAGCAAAAAATTCCTGGTTGGATCTCACATAATTCTATTCATCAGACGGTCGCTTTCACCAATTAAGTCATCAAAAACGAGTATCTGCAAAACAGAATTCTATGATATCGAACTTGGCTTTTCCTATAAAAATTCCTGAATTAATTAATGCGATGTAATGCATTAAAAATTAGTTTTAAATAATTATCATCCCACAAGCAGGTAATATGTATATATTGCACATTATACACCTAGATAACTCTCTTGAACATGTACTATTAGAAGGTTTTATCACAATAACACTGGAACTTTACCATGGATAGCTAATAGCCCAAATCCTAATTCAGCTGGAAATTTATAGGTTTTAATAACCAACAAAATATTCATGAAAACTTCAATTTCTTAATTGTGATTATTTGTAACAAACTACAGTAAAGGCCTGGAAAGAGTTAGCGGAAAATGGAAACTACGATAATTCATTAAGTCAATGCCATGACGTCTGAAGGAAGTTAATAGATGAAACGGCAGTATAACTAAATACAAATTTTTTTTATTTAGTTTTATTTTATTATTATTTTCATATTTGTCTATTAGATTTTTTGAAAATAGGAATACACAGATTTCTCTTAGGAGGTAGTACATATTAAAATTTAGTAATGATCTGGAGAAAAAATTACTTTTTCTACAAACTATGCTTTCTAGGCGAAGTACGGGCAGATATTCGTTGCATCAAATTTAATAGACTCGAAGATGGAGCAGTAATTAGTGGGTCTAAAGAAAGAGAGCAGTACTAATAAAAGTCTTATTTGTTTTTCAGCTTATCAATCCTTCAAAACATAACTTAAAATTTGCGTTTATTTCAAAAGTAGGGACGCTTTTACCAAAAACTGAACTATTTTTAACTTGTTTTGAAGCAAGAAATGGAATACCAATCAATAACAGTCTCTTATTTTTTGAGAACAAAACAAACGTTGAACAGAAAACTGAGGTAGAGTCTGCTTACAACTATAAATCGATGGACATCTAAGTTTAAATGTGGCCGGGGCAGTATATTTAATGGACGTCCAAAAGACGTATGTACCCTAGAAATTATTAAAAGGACATTATATAGTGCTAAATTACCATCGAATAAACTTGCGCAAGTAACAGAAGTTCAATTTTTTTCAACAAATTGAGTATGAAAAAATTATGTGCAAGATGGATGCCGCATTGGTTAACCATAGACAACAAACACGAACGAAAATTAATTTCAGTCCTCAATTTAGCGAAGTTAAGATATTATCCGAAAGATTTTTGGGGTCGAACAATAACCTGAATACACCATTATACACCAGAAATGAAGCAACAATCGAAACAATGGACTGGGGGGGTTGGCATGAGTGCTCCGAAGAAGATAAGCACCGAAAATGTTGCAACTATTGTCTTTTGAGGGATTGTAGCGAGGTTCTTCTTTTCGATTATTTCCAAAAATGTTAAACGATAACAGGCGAATATTATGCATCCCGCACAATGTAATACAACGCAAAATATCCCACTTAATGAAGAAATAAATGGCTTTTCTTCAGGATAATGCATCTGCTCACGCTTTTGAATATTTCGATATGAAAAATTCATGAAATACATTTCGAACTGCTTCCGGATTCACTTATTCGATAGAATTGGCCGACCACTTTTTGTTTTTTCTAAACTTGACGTGGATCCAATGAGGAAGTAATCATTGAGCTTACTTTTCTGGAAGAATGGAAAGATCTCTGGAGCGCGTTACATAAGTCGAAACCAAAAAAGCTACCGCTAATAGGGACATGAAGAATCAATTTGATTTTGTACATAGGAAGAAATTCACTTGCTAACTCCCTTCGGCATATTAAACTCTGAAAAGTCTAACTACGATTCATAGTCCGCCCCACGGGATGGATAAATACCAGTGGTTCTATAAGGCAAGTACTTTTATAAAAACTTCTGCAGCTTTTCCACTGCGAACTGTTGGTAAATATTGCATGGATATCAAATGATTCGTATTGCGCATTTTAGTCTTAAGCGTACCAATGTGAAAAAAGAGAGACCTGGACGTCGCTACTTTGGATAACTTCTGCAAGATATTATGAGAATGTTTAGTAAGCGCGATACAAAAGTACACACTGCATTAATATAGTCGATAAACTGGAGGCGCGAATCTGCAATGGATTGGAATTGAAATTTGTTATATTAAATCAGAATATATTCACACGACTATGGAGCCATATTTGGCTTACTTACACAATTAATATTTTAGTAATAAAGAGTAAAATACGAAAGGCTGAATATGGCAACATTGTGAAGCATTAGTTTCATTCATTCCATCCCCGACAGATTTCGTTCAAAAAAGTTTTTTAAATATTTAAATTACTGACGTATGTACATATACAGGTGTACAACGGTGATATCACATTAGAATATTTCAGAGACTACTTCCATTTGAATTTTGAAAATTTGAGCAAAAGTGTTTTCGGGCATGCCCTCCTCAAATAAGGTAATGACACTAATGTAACAGTTCAGGTTGTACCGAAAGTTGACGTCATCTTCTTTATTTTAAATACAACCCCTTATACATTATTGCAATTTTGGATTAATTAATAAATTATCCGTTTTCGAAATACTTAGTTTTCTTCAAAAAAATAAAAGAAAACTGTAACCAGCTTAAAACCATGTGTATTTTATAATAAGAAAGACAGAGCGACAATATTAATAGATCGGATTACTAGTCCACCTATACTTTCAAAGTAACTCAATTGCATACAGGGTGGTGGAAATTTAATGCGAAGTTTAATTAACTGCAAACCATCATAAGTTGGTTTTTCCAAATAGAGCACCCTGCATATTTTCCATATTCTGATACAAACATTTATTTTCTTGGTATTATAGTTCCTTATACCTACCTTTTCCAGTGTTTAAGTTATCTACTGTTTTTTTGTGCAATCCATTAAAATCGTTTAGTTTCTTGGGAGTGTGACTGTAAAATTCTTAGTAAAACTTCAAAACAAACAACTAATCTATCTCCCAGCAGTTATTTGTTGTCAGTTTAACACTCGCAGTGACGATTTATTTATGGAGTATTTATAAATACGTATTAAAATACTGACATTAATTTATTATTATTTATTCATGGAGAATGTAAAAAGATAATACATATAACTTACAGAGTGTTTAATGATCACTTTGAAAATATAGGTGGAATGCTTGGAGATCTAGCAATCCGGTTTGTTAATATTGTCGCTTTGCCTATCTTACTGTAAAATACATGGTTCTAAGGTACTTACCGTTTTTTTGTTTCTTTGAAAAAAGTTAATTATTTCGAAAACAGTTAATTCTAGCAACAGGGAAATTTTAAAAAAGTCCACTTAAAATTTTACGTAGAACCCAAAATTGCAATAATATACAAGATATTCTATTTAAACTAAGAGAGATGACCAACTTTCGGCATAACCGGAACTATCAGGTGAGTATCATTACCTTGTTTTAGGAGGGTTGGCCAGGAAACACTTGCTCGAATTTTCAAAATTTAAATCGAAATAGTCTCTGGAATATTCTAATGGGTAGTTAATCGTGAGACTTGATATATGCACATTGTAATTCCACTTTAAGCTATTATTTTATTTTAGCAAAGCTAATATCATTTATATAATCTGCAGCAAATAAATTATTTCTTTTCCATCATGTTGTAGTAACTGACTACTATACTATAGATTACCATACTATAAATTTTAATAATAAACATATACCGATTATTATTATTCTCCTTAACTAAAAATTGCTAATTAAAAGAAAAAATGTTTTTTTTTGTAACGCAGAAAAATTTTTTTCGAGATATTATTAGTAGTTTATGTATTATACACAAATCACATGTAATTTTTCGCTATTTCAAAAACAAGCAATTATAAACCATTGACGCAAAATGAAACATCTTCATACGAATCAGACGAGTGTGCA
Source organism: Dermolepida albohirtum (assembly GCA_031893035.1). Lineage (NCBI taxonomy): Eukaryota > Metazoa > Arthropoda > Insecta > Coleoptera > Scarabaeidae > Dermolepida > Dermolepida albohirtum. Next base: position 85,725 of record JAVIWB010001521.1, on the reverse strand, counting down.
ATTTAAGTTCAACGTTTGATCTTGAACTAGAATCACCTACGTTGACCCCCCTTATCAAAATCCTGTCTTTAATGTTAGCAGCAAAACCGAACAGACGTATTTGAAAAATGTGCGCTCTATAGATATAATTCGAATAATCTATTTTTTCTTTATTCATTCGCAACTCTTTAATATTACTTGTTATTTTTTTAAGTGGGCGGGTGAAAGGGTCATCGAAGAATAACAATGTTTCGAATGTACTTGTTACTTTACCTCTCTATAAATAATACAAAAGCAATTCCTTTTTTTTTAAATTGTCCAAAAATGGGTAAAATATTATGTACATAGAGTGCATTTACTTATAATTTTTCCAGGTTTTTCTTATAATTTTTCCAACTTCGATATGTTTTTCTTATACATACTTAAATTACTTTCCTTCTTATGATCAAATTCAGTCAATAAAAATGCTTGTCAATTTACTACAATTCTAAACCTCTACAATGCAAACATTTGCTTAGATATTCGAAATATGAAATGACACGCAGACTATATAGTGGGTAAAATCATCCCAATATTTTAATTGCCTGTCTTTTGTTTTGTATTACTCTTTTACATTTCTTTAACATTTTGCAATATCTTCCAGAACACAAAAAAAATTAAAAACTATAATAAGAAACAATATAAATAGATATTTCGAAATAATAATAATCATCAAAATCAAAGGAAATATCTAGGATGATATGGAAGACTACAAAATATATACAAAACTTACGATGCCTAATATACAATAATAAGAGAAAAAAATTATTTTCAATGTAGAGGAAAGATATGATTAATATGGGGCATCGAATTGAAAGAAATGAAAAAAATCATTCAATTTGGGTTCTGCCTTTGGGAAGGTTTAACGTCTAGTCAAAAATCTCTAGAATTATTGTAGACTCAACGACTAGAAAATACGGGCGCCCTTTATTTTCTTTGCCATAGTTTCCAGTACATTATTAGAAAAAAGAAAGAAATAAAGAAAGAAACAATGTGATCACAACAACTCAAAGTAGTGCCAATGCTCGACAAAATTGAAGAAAATATCTTCGATCTTTAATTCGTATGAAAAGTAATCGATTAGGCAAGTAAGCTTACAATGTCACGTATATAGTAAGAGGAGAAAGACCAAGTCGTTTGTAGAAAGAAATAATATATAATTACTTGCAAGATATAGTAAATCTGGGCATCGAATTGAAAGAACTACTAGGAAAACTACATTTTTCAAGATTTAAAATGCATTTTGAATGTTTTTTTAGATTTGAAACTTCCGAGGAAAATCAAACGTGGGCCTAGTGTCGATGAAAAAGAATGCGGTATTATTTATTATTTTCCTGAGCAGTTGGGTTAGTGAATTTTTTTTTGCACTATTGAAAACGGATAATACATAATAGCACAGTGATATCTGTTTACGATTTATATTGCATCGTTTGATAAACATTTACTATTTGAACTAAAGGAGTTTATTACATCATAACGATATATATCTTCATAAAGTCAATTTGCCAAAGATTTTTAAAGGATCTTGCAGTTATCTTCATAAAGTGAATTTCACTAAAAATGTCTAAAGAACCTAGCAGTCCAATTTTAGCCCTATGTGGCTTTTTCTCTTTTCAAAAACCAAAATGAAAGGATATGGAACTCATTCTGAAAATTGCAGTAGTATGTTTTCTTTCGGGAAAGATTTTAATGTTAATTTAAGTAAACAAGTTACTTATACCTTATATATCTTAACTGAAAAGTTATAAAGTAAAAAACTGAATATATCTTAATTAAGTTGTTTACTTTCTATAGTTAATGCAATCACAAGTCTTGTACTTTGGTATAAAGTTTAGTACTAAAGAAAAGATAAATTAATTACAATTGTCTAACGAACAATAAGGTAAAAAATGGGTCATTATGAACGTGTATCTCTTAGTGCATTCACACTGTATATGTATGTTATATTACCAGTATATCATTAAGTGTCCAAGAAGTTATATCTAATCAAAAATGTATAAATGATATATAAACGTGTATACAACTGTAAAACTAAATAATCTCTACGTATGCATGTATATGTATGTATAATATGCAGATATAAAAGCGTAGGTCATGAATAGATAATTATATAGATATAATACGTTTGCACTACATATCTTAAAGTTGTGGTTTTTGATAATCACAATAACAATAAATGTTTATTACATTATCTTTTTATGTAGTACTTCTAATTTAATATATGTAGATAACTGGTCAAGACCAAATATTATCTTTCGATATTAGAAATTTGGGATTGATTAGTTTGTGTCCCAAAAATATTCATTTGCTATGGTTCGTTTTAATTTCTTATTTCATTTATTACGCAACACCCTCAGAAAAATGAAGTGGTTTAAATAACAAATCATAATTTATATGAACAAAATGTTTTTAAATTATGTAGACCTTTAGAACATTCAAAGACCCAAAGAAGTTTTGGTATTTCGTGTTTTTTAAATTAGATGACACAATTTTGTAAAAAGGACTACAACTTTCTATGAAATAGCCAAAGTTTTCGTTGATTTTCTGATATCTAATAATATTATATTAAATTTCTAAAATTTTGGGTATTTTATCTAGAACGTGATTGGATAATTACTTAATAAAATACAAATATTATATATTTACGTTGAGAACTATTCTGTATTAATAAATCAACTATTTTGAATAGTTGCAAAGACGAATGTAATGTTCCCTTGCATCTAATCTCTGGATATACATATATTGTATTTACACAATGCGTCATTCCACCCTTCTTAAATGAATTTTTTTATTCTTTATTAGTCAGTATCAAAATCATATTCAAAATGATGGAAAATGTTAATATAGATATAGTGCAAGAATGGAAAGTACCCAAATTAATTGAAGACTGTCTAGGTATTATGACTAACTATTAATTGTCTACAAAATATTTTCAATAAAATTGAATGATAATAATTTTTGTTTTACATAACTTCATTTACTTTATATGAAACTTTTTGTCTTGGATCATGGTTTATATATTTTTGCTAAAATTATTTACTTAAATTATACATACCTACATACGTACATATGTATATCATAAAATAATTCACGAAAGATAGCAGTGTATATAGTCTGTTTCAGAGAAAATGGAACTTTTTTAAAATATAAACAAACGCTTACTATTTCGGTAAAATTCAAAGTAGTTGTACGATCAGTTAACATGTCGAATGAATTTTTAAGTTCATCTTTAGAGGTGTGCTTAAGTTAATACTCAACGTATTTTTAATGGCTTCGACGTCGGCATGACGCTGTCCTTTCATGGGCAAATGTAGTTTGAGGAATAGATAGAAATCACAGGGAGGCAAAGCCGGTGAACACGGCAAATAGTTGATGGTTAAAATGCCATTTGCAGTTAGAAAATCAGTTATAAGCGACGAGCGATGAGATGCATTATCATGTAACAAACGCCAGCTACCATTTTCACGATATTGAGGGCGTATACGACGAATACGCGCCAAAGACGCTTCATAACACCAAGATAATATATAACAGCATTGACTGTTCGACTAGTTAGTACAAACTCTTTGTGCACTATGCCTTTCGATTCATAAAAACAAATCAACATTGTCTTCACTTTTGACTTCTCCAAACAGCTTTTTCAGTCTTCCTTCGCTTGGATGCTTCCATTCAGAGTTTTGACGCTTGGTCTCTCGATCATATTGAACACTAGGTCTCATAGTAAAATTCAATAGAATACCTGAAATTTTCATCCTTTTTTGAGTCTTTAACCAAGTCTGTACAATGTCGAATTCGTAGCAATTTTTGATCATCATTGTGTGGTACAAACGTTGCACAAATCCTTCTCAGTCCCAAATGCTGTGTCAAAATGCGATGAATTGAATCTTCGTAAATAAAGGGTTTTCCAATAGGGACTTGACAACTTTTAATTCAATTTGTGAACGCACCCTTTCACTAATCATCGAACTGTTACTGTCAATTTATTCAGTAAACTTAACATTTTCATCATGGTAAAGTACACGAACGAACAACGTCTGCAAATTATAAAAATTTACTACAGAAATTCGGAGTCGGTGACCGCTACTTTAAGAGCGTTAACTCCGATTTTCGGTCGTAATTCTCCCCCTAGTGGACAGGCAGTAACAAGTTTAGTCAAAAATTTGAGTCTACATATTCGTTGTGTGATGTTGCCGTGCCAGTGAGACAACGGGTTGGTCGAAGTGTCGAAAATATCGCTGCCGTTGAAACGTCCGTAGCAAATGATCCAAATCAGTCAATTCCACGGCGTTCTCAAGAGTTGGGCATCGCCCAGACCACTTTATGGCGAATTTTGCGTAAGGATCTTGGTTTACACACATACAAGATCAAGCTGACTCAAGAATTGAAGCCGATGGTCTATTTGAAGCGACGTACGTTCTCCTCTGGAAAAGATGCGCCAAGATGATCAATTTCATCGCAAAATTATTTTCAGTGACGAAGCTCATTTTTGGCTCAGTGGGTTCGTCAATAAGCAAAATATGCGTTATTGGTCGGGTGAAAATCCACATGTGCTTGATGAAACACCACTTCATTCACAAAAATAACTGTTTAGTGCGGTTTGCATGCCGGCGGCGTCATATGGCCGTATTTTTTCGTCGACGATAATGATCGTCACGTTACTGTGAATGGTAATCGTTATCGCGCCATAATTACCGATTATTTTTGGCCCGAATTGGAAGATATGGACTTGGACAACATGTGGTTTCAGCAGGACGGTGCCACAAGCCACACATCACACGTTACAATCGATTTATTGAAGAGTAAGTTTAATGAGCGTGTTATCTCAAGAAATGGACCAGTCGATTGGCCACCTCGTTCGTGCGATTTAACGCCTCTAGACTTTTTTCTTTGGGGCTACGTCAAGTCACTGGTCTATGCCAACAAGCCGACAACGTTGGAAGAGCTCAGAGCCAACATTGAACGCGAAATAGCAGCCGTTTCGGCCGAATTGTGTGGCCGAATCATCGAAAATTGGGTCCAACGAATCGACCGCTGCAAACGTGCCCGCGGTGGCCATATAAACGAAGTCGAGTTCCATTCATAAATGTTTTGATTGTACTTCAACCCGATAATAAAGTTTTTGAAATATCTCAAATGGTCTGCATTTTATTTTGAAAAAAATTTGTGAAGTCCTTATTGGAAAACCCTTTATTTAATCTCATTCCTACGTACCGCAACGAGGGTTTCGACCCATTTCTGATAGATTCAGGCACAAATTCGATGTTACTTTCCGTAACCACGGATTTTATTGCACCAAGACGTACGACCGTTTTAAATCGTTTATACCACTCATACACACTTGTACGTGATAAACATGCATAACCATTCATTGTTTCATCAAATTAAACATTTCAGTAAAGGATTTACTTAGTTTAAAACAGAACTTGATATTTGCTCTTTGTTCAAATTTCATTTTTCGACCAATGCCAAATACACACTGTTACTTTATGTGCAATTTCTCTGCTTCTAATGATGCGAATGGTGAAAGATCTACCTTACCGACGTATATTTTTCTAATAGATGGCGCCACTAAGAATTAGTATTTTAAAAAAGCTTCATTTTTTCTCCGTCTTGTTATCTAATTTATTTGTAACGCATTTTGTTCAAATGCCTGTTATGGGACAATAATCCACATTTTATACTCTTGATATATTACGATCCATATACCATATGTAGAGGTATTAAAGCAACTCAAAGTGAATGATATAGATAATCTAACTCAGCTTGAAAGGTTTGGACATAGAATTATGTTCCGAAAGAGGCTGTATTTCTGGAATCATGAAAATGTATGTAATAGTGAGGGAAAAATTGTAATTAATCTGAAAGTAAACGGATATGTCGCTTCACACCCATCTACCGAGACAGCAAACTCATCGCTAGATACTTCTATAGAAAGCTGATTGGATACGATTTCAGTTGCTTTGAAAAAATCTAAAGCAAATGATAATATTAAACACAATCAGCGAATTTATTTCGTTTGTAGTAAAAGTTGATTAAACTACAATATTTCGGATTCAATGTATGAATTTTCTTTGTGGATAAATAAATTTGTATTTTAGGATTTATTATGCTCAATCATTGTAAGGCTGTCAAATAACGACACAAACAACTTAACAACGGCAATAGCCGATTTTTAGTTTAACAGCGATATAAGAATTACAGCTAAAGATTACGAGCAAGTGGTAGAGAAAATAAAAAAAATATTTCCTACTGAAAATGTGGTATATTTTTTTTTTTTGTAGTATTTTAATAATTTCTTTAATTTTACTTCAGAAAATACATTTAAATACGAAAAAGCAAAAGGGAAACTTACTGAAAAATACTGTAGCCTTTCCAAAAGAATATAGGACCGAAGATATTAATGATTATGAATAGCTAAAATACAATACCTCACCAGGGAATAGTCGTTATGAGAAATGATCGAAAACGTTTTCTTTTCGAAGAAAATATAATCTTAACAAATCCATAGACGTATTTATAAGGTGGCCAATATTAACACAGACAATTGCTGTTTCTTTAGTAAGTTTTGATATTTTATTTTTTACCAATATTAATGTATAATTTCAGATTTGCTAAAATTTTTTAAATTTTCCAGATTGAATTGGATTTTGATCAATTATATTTCGACAAAAATATTGTACATCGTCATTTGCTAAGTGGAACTATTTTTTGGAAAAAATTAAGAAAATATACAAAAGAGATATTAAATATAATAAGTGTAAATTATAATTTGAAGAGTTAAAGTTATCGACGATTAATGAAGGTTTGCTGAAAAAGGAAACATACGTAAATATTGCTTTTTAATTTCTTTACTTTTAGATTCTCTGCGACAAGAAGCCAAACATAAACAGGCAAAATCGTATTTGAATACTATTACTTCTAGGAAAAATGCAGTCATGAGTACAGCCATTAAATAGCAATTTAATTTAGTAAGTCATTTATATTCATTGAAAAAATGAATTGCTAGATAGATTCGCTAATAGTGGAATATTTAGACCTTATTTGCAAAGTTCGCAATGTTAGTTTCGACACAAGTAAATTTGAGCCCTCTCTTTTGAAAAATGTGTTGAGCTGTTCGAAAATATATATATTTAACACGAAATATAAACAAAATGATGTTGCTCTAAAAGTTTATGATAGAATTATTTATTACTGATTTATAGAATTTTCACTTGGGATTAAGTAATCAGGTTAGCTTTGGCCTCAAGTAAAATATAAAATTATGTCCTACAAGAAACTAACTACAATATAATAAGAACAAACCTACATGTACATATAGATGAGCTTACGAGAAAAGGGGATAGTATAACTGATAAAGTATGTAAGGTGCAAGCTACAAAGCAATGATTTTTATTATGTAAGATATTTTCGTGGTCATAAATGTCTAATAATATATATAAGGCATCTAATCATAGAATTCAATTAGCGATACAGAATAGTGAATGTAATTAATTTAATATAATATATCTAGCGGTAACAGTAAAACAAATTAATTATATTAAATAAAATAACTACTTCCATGACATCAAGTATTTAATGAATATTATTTAATGATCTATTTTTAATAAAAAATTAGATGACTACTGAAAATAATGAATCATATATAGATTATTTATGGAATTTAATTCTGTAGCTAACTTTTGACTAATTATTTTAAACAGTTTATCTAATATCTATTCCACATTATTTTTCTCAGTGTATACACAAGTGACACAAAGGTCATATTAAACATTACACTCTGTTGTCATAAAACTCACGGATATTCTTTTTAACTTTACTCAATAGTTCCTGTATAATTTCTTCTGTAAACAGTTTAGATGCAGAAGTCCACGCCCGTTTGAATTCCAAGATACTCTGCTTCCTTTTTAATTTCTCCAAAATGTTTCTATCCGGTGTAGCCCAGGACAGCTGACTCAATTGCTATCACGAGGAACATTTATTACTCCATTATTGATATAAACGCTAATTTAGAATAGTGGTAGGATGCCAGATGTCACATAAACTGCAAATTATCTGTCTAACAGAGCAATTTTCGGAAATCTTGATATTGTTTCTTTTATAATTTGCCTAGAACACTATTACGTGGGATGTCTCTTTAAGTTTTGCCTAGTGGGACATAGAGAGCGCCACTAATCAAAAAATTAACCTCCATCTTTAGTTAACATAAATCCAAAGTTTCAGTGCGATATATGTAGTATTGTTGCTACAATGAGCTGTCAAAATTGACAAGTTAGTTGAAAAATGGAATTAAACCGAGAACATTTTCGCAGAATAATTTTTTATAATTTTCGAAGACAATTATCTCAACATGAATGCCTCACTGAGTTGATTTCTGTTTTCGGCAATGCATCAGTCAACTATTTCTTGTTGGTATGGATGATTCAAACGTGGACGGATTAGTCTTAGCGACGATTCAAGAGCAGGTTCACCAAAAACGGCAATCACTCAGGAAAACGTCGATGGTGTGCGTAAGAACATCAACGAAGATCGACATGTGACACAAATTAGTTACCCGTTGGATACCGCATCTGTTAACCGAAGAACAAAAAGCAGCTAGAGTGAATTGGTGTCAAAAAACTTTAGATCGCTTCAATGTCGGAAACTCTAAAAACGTGTATAACATTCTCAGTGGTGATCAATCTTGGATTTACTCATACGAGCTAGAAAATAAGGGCCAGTTGTCTGTTTGGGTGTTCTAAGGTGAAGAAAAGCCGACAAGTTATTCGTTCTCGAAGTGTCTCCAAAAAGATGGTCGGGACCTTTGTCTCGAAAGCAGGTCATGTAGCAACAATTCTTCTACAAGATCAAAGAACTGTTACTGCCGATTGGTATACAACCATTTGTTTGCCACAAGTCATCGCTGAGACAAGAAAATACAAGTTTGCACAGAGCACACAAGACAATTGAATTTTTAACGCAACAAAACGTCGTAATATTGGACTATCCTCCGTACAGTCAGGACCTAAGTCCAAATGATTTCTTTACCGTTCCGAAAATCAAGAACGGAGTGAGTGGTCAAAGATTCCAGTCATCTGAAGGCGTAGTTGATGCTTTCGAAAATGCAATTTTGACTGTACCAACAAACGAATGAAATAACTGCTTCCAGAGTTGGTTCGAGAGCATGCACAAGTGCATTAATCTTCGTGGAGAATACTTCGAAAAACAATGAAGTCTTTAAAAGCTATATACTGTTTTATTCCAGCTTTATATGTAAAACTTAAAAGACAACCCACGTATTTCATATTTTCTGAAAGTATTTTTACTTAAAATTGTGACTCTTACAGAACAAATATTTCACACCAAAATAATTATGTTCATAATTTCGAAATTAAAAGAAATCATTGCTTCCATAGTCTATCGAAAATTGAAAGAAAAAAAATGCCCATAATTTATTTATTTATAGAAATAACAATGTCACGTGATATATCATTAGAATCGCTGAAAAAAGGCCTTTTTATGAAGTCATGGTCGAGGATGGTCGAGGATGGTCTCCACTGACACCAGTTTATATCATAACTTAAAAATTGTAGCTTAAATTAGAAACAAAAATACGATCAGATGGTATTATTAAGTACATACGTAATTACCTACAACTTTTCCCTTTATAAATTCTTTGTAAAGTCAATAACAACAAAGCTATAGAAACCGAATAAAACAACAAAAAAATTATTTTTGATATAGCTAGACTATGCATGTTGGAAGAAACTCATGTATCGATATTATATATTTTTTATCGATATAGCGTATACTCGATATATTTCTTGAGATATTATAGAATATCATTCTATATGGCAATAAATTTCGAAAAAATTCATCCTAGGAAGGACAACTCTGTTTCGCACGTAATATTGAAATGAATTTAATGCATTTTAAATTCTATGTACTAACCTATTGACTGTCTCTATAAAGAATCCTAAAATCCTGAATATCTTTGCATCACAAGTTACTTACCGATTTAATAGATAAAATAAAATATCGAACAGCATTAAAAAACATTTTACATTTTACAGTATTTCTGTATACCCTTGACTGAAATATTTCCTTATTCTATTTCTATTCTTTGTGTATTTTACTATTTTGATAAGTTGTATTTTTATATTATATATAATTATAAATTGACGGAAACCTTATTATAAATTAGATAGTTAATTAAAGTTATTGTAATTATATATATATATATATATATATATATATATATATATATATGTACTATTCATTTCTCGAATATTAAAGAACGTAAATATTAAGCAGAAGTTTGCCAATTAACGTAAAGTTATTTTTAAAATTATTATAATTATTTGTGTAAGTGCTCACCAACACGACAATTACAATTCTAAGAGAATATTTCAACTGAAGGGAAAACCGCCAATAGTATTGTTTCTGCGTCAGAAGGAAAACCAAATTTAAAAATAAACACTGAAAGACAGACGCACAAAGCTCATTAACCAGTGCGCTTTGTTTTCCCGAAACATTGTCACGATTACAATCACAGTCGCTATTTGACACGGCTTATCAAGAACGAACACAGCCAGTAACGGATTTCCTCAACGACACTGATAAGGGTTGACTGTTGTATGGACCATACGTAGTGTAAACGCATTTGCCTGCTTCATTAGAATATACGCAAAAAGTTGCCTTCTGAGAAGAAACACAAATAGAAAAAATAATAGTATAACTATAACCTGACAGAGTAGTTATTCATTCACCGTATAAAAAGATTAACTTGTCTGAAACAATATCACAAATTAATACAGAAGAAAACTAGAAGTTAAAGTAATTAAATATAAGACCGTATGATGTACAAACTTTAATATTTAGTAACAAGTATTTTAAAGTACGTATAATTTAATTTATTACAATACGTTTTACGCGCTTATTGATATTACTTTTATGGAGACTGCAGAGACTGACATTCATTGTTTTACAATGATTTAGATCTATTTCTTTTTTATATAATGATAATGTTTGGGAACGAAAGTTCTCATATTCTTTAAAGGAAAAGAATATGGATGCACAGGGGTGTAGAAAATTGTTAATGGAATTTAATTCTGAGGGGAAAACAGGGTTTCCAGAAAAATCATTATAAGATTTAGGTTAACTTTGCTGTAAAAGTTATTAAACACTAACAAATTTTAGAAATTCTATTCACATTAACAAATACTAAAAAAGATGTGATTTCGAAACTCCAAAGTTTAAATCTCATTAAATATTACAAAAAAAAAACACTACAAAATGACTAGAGATAGGAAGCGTGAAGTTAAATGAGAGGACAGTTCAAACTAATGCTTAAATTCATAAAGGAGAAGCCGCATGAACTGGCTGTTAAAAAACAATTGTAAATATATATAAAGTTACATTCAAACGGCATTTCAATTATCAAGATCGTAACTATTAGAAAGACGAGAAAACAAAAAAATAATATTCGAGTACATAGTTAACCATAGCAAGTGAAGTTTAATATTAACCTTGACATAAATAAAAATAGTTGACTATAGTGTCATACGATAAAAAAGTATATAAACAGGCTGAAGATTGTCTCACGATTTTCAAGCGACAGACCAACTCTAGAAGATGACGAGTGAGATCTCGTTGTAAACGGCGAGGCTCACGGCTTAGAGCTCGAGAAAATGCATTTTCATCGTACGTGGAAGTATAAATCACCTTAGATGATGAAACCTTCACTGGTAATGAAAATATGCAATCATTCTTAAAATTGCTTTTGAAAATAGAAGATAAGAACTTCTATAAGCTAATGGAAAAAAGTGTTATGGTGGATGGGTTTATATAGGGATATTGAATACGGGTCAATGAAACGTTACGATTACGATGTCCCATACATATGGTGATGAAACGTCGGTACCAGAATTATCGAAGACGAGGTTCCAGCCTGGACACCAAGATAAAGAAAGTATGGACAGCGACCGTGGAGGTTTACGAGCCACATGTGGTATATTTACAAGATTACCAAATACTGGAAATCTCAAAATATATTACCTGTATAATACTTAATATTTGTACTAATTATTTGCTAAAGTTGTTAATTTTCTAATATTATTGTTGTTGAATTATTTGTGGAAAATTGAGGAAAAAAATTAAATATTAAATTCAAAAACGATAATTATATTAATATATAATTAATTTAAAAATTCTTGTCTAGTTTAGTCTTACATTTTTTTATGCATTACAATTCCATAAAATGAGTTATTACACGAACATAAGCTAGATTAGCAGCATTAGATATTCTATTTAATTAGGATTAAAATCAAATTTGATGCCCTATTATTTTAATTTTATAACGAACCTCTTTAAACAAATATTTAGTATTAGTATTTATTTGTAATTCCTTTAAAAATGAAAAGCACTGGCCAACACTATTGAGGAGTTTTATTTAGATCGTAAAAACAAATTTGTTGCCAAAGAGGAAGAATAAGAAGTTTTATTGTGTATTGGTTAAAATTTAATATATTTTTATTATTATTACGTAGTTAAAGTTAAAGTTAAGTTAGAGCAAGTTTTACTACAAACAAAAGACAAAATGAAATATTTTTGATTCTTATAAATGAAAGGAAGAAAAACGAAGACCAAGAAGATGAAATATTAAAAAACCAGAGTGATAAGAGTGGATGGAGAAAGAAATACGATTACAAAGACAAATTAAAAATCGATACTAAAATGGAAAATAAATAAAAAACGACTGATGCATACGAGTATGTAAACCAGTAAGTAAGGATTAATTAAATTGGAACTACATAAAGGCTTAAAAAAGTATTAAAACATTACAGTGTAATATGTGTTGTAATGTGAACTAAAAGTAAAAGCAACACAACACAGGATATATATATATATATATATATATTGGGTCTGGGAAAAAGTTCGTGGCGTTTTTCCCGATAGATGGCATTGGTTGCCGATAACTAAAGAACAACAAGTCACAGCGACACCACCGAGGGCTCGTTTTTTAGATGACCTTCCGAACGTTAGTTTGAGCGTAGAAACATTGTAATCGGTGCAGTGGTTGGAAAGTTATTCGCACTTGAAAATGGAGAAGAATAATGAGAAATTTCGCTATATTCTGCAATATTATTATGATAAGGGGAAGAACGCTGCGCAGGCTTGTGATAAAATTTGTGCTGTGTACGGTGAAGGTACTTTATCGAAATCTGTTGCGCGGAAATGGTTCGCTCGCTTTCGTTCTGGAAATTTCAATGTGAAAGATGAGTCACGCTGCGGTCGTCCAATCACTGAAAAATCTGATGAAATTCTTGAAAAAGTCTAACAAGATAAGCATATCAGCAGTGTCGATATTGGCATGGAGCTAGGCATTGACTACAAAACTGTTTTGAACCATTTACACAAAGCTGGTTACAAAAAAAAGCTTGACGTATGGGTTCCTCATGAGTTGAGCGTGAAAAACATGATTGACCGAATTAACATCTGCGATGCGCTGCTGAAACGGAATGAAATCGAGCCGTTTCTGAAACGTTTAATAACCGGAGATGGATTACGTACGATAATCGGAAGCGTAAAAGATCGTGGATAAAGGATGGTGAGCCGTCACAAGCGTTCGCTAAGCCAACATTGACGCCAAAAAAAGTGATGCTGTGTGTATGGTGGGACTGGAGGGGAATCGTCCACTACGAGCTACTTCCAACTGGTCAGACGATTGATTCTCAACTCTACTGTGCACAACTAGAGAGATTACGCCAGGCGATTGAAAGAAAACGGCCCGAATTGATTAATAGGAAAGGTGTTGTCTTCCATCATGACAACGCCCGACCACACACTTCTTTGATGACCCGTCAAAAATTGAGAGAGTTTGGTTGGGAAGTTTTGATGCACCCACCTTACAGTCCGGATATAGCAACCTCTGACTATCATCTGTTTCGATCTCTGCAGAACTCTCTCAATGGAATTAAGTTGGTTTCAAAAGAAGCCTGTGAAAACTACTTGATTCAGTTTTTCGACCAGAAACCACAGAAGTTTTTCACCGATGGGATCATGGATCTACCAAAAAAATGGCGAAACATTGTCGATAATAATGGAGCATATTCGGTTTAAATGAATTCGTCCACGCGCCATGCGGGGACCAGTTGAATTTTACTGAAAAAACGCCACGAACTTTTTCCCAGACCCAATATATAAAGCTGAAAAAATATTAGTCTTGGTTTACATATAATGTATATTTGATTCTGTACGGAAAAAAAATAATAATACAAAGTAATAAGTTAAGAGAAAGTTTTGTTGTTTTTGAGTATATACGTACATTTATATGCGACGTCGGTCATTAATAGTAATTTAACTTGTATATAACCGGTTTAAACAGGTAAATTAACTATTATAGGTTATTGTGGTAAGTTTTGGAATCCCTTTTAGTTTCATTAAAAATTTTAAACAAGCAATACAAGCGAAGAAATTGTATGTTTGTGACACTGTATACTGTGAGTTTCACAGACAACCAATGCTGTGAAGTGTAGTGTTTGGAGACACCGCAGTTTGCGCATTTCGGTATTTCTCGTTAAAAGACGAACTTCAATTAGGAAGATCATAAGATGTTAACGACAAAGTGCGCGTAATATTCTTAGAGTAAATCCTTCATTCATTTCTGCGAGTTTCAAACTAGGGATCTTGCTCGTCGAGGGAATCATTTTTGAACCGCCTCATTGCTGATAATGTAATGAAAAATATAGTGAGAAAAAAGAACTTATGTTCAGTCCGGAGGAACTTGGCCAGCAACATCAAAAGCAAGCACGCATCAAAATATGGTACTGTTGTATTGTTAGTTATACCGCGAGGGAATGGTGTATTATGGGCTGCTGAAATCAAACGAAAGTATGGACGCTGATCGTTACTCCACGCAATCTGACGATTTAATCTCAAAACTTCCATCTTTAGCCAATTGAAAGGAAGCAATGTTTCATCATTATAACGCTAGACCGCGTGTGGCAAAAAAAATGGTTCGACAACTTAGAAGGTTGAGACATTTTACCTCAGCTCCCATTTTTTACTATCAGACTATCACTTATTTGAGTCTCTGTAACACTATCTTGATGGAAATGAATCATTAAATTTTGACGGAGTTCGAAAGGTAGTGGAAAACTTTTTGACAATATCTGCTTTGAATAGTCAATAGTGTGATTTAGGTCAAAGAAGTTCTATTTTCATTCAAACATCTTCGCTCAATTTTTTACGAAGAAATATGAAAGGTTAGTATCGAATGTAATTAGCGTCTAATGTGATGTGATGTATTTGATCTTCTTCAGTAGAGCCTTTATCCCAGCATTATTTTTTAATTAAGATACATACATATTAATTTAGAGTTACTCATATACTAATACTACTACAAGGCTGAACTTTTTACCTTATTCAATTTAAAAAATATGCACTAGAATGCATGACCATATTTAGCCTAGAATTCATGACAATGAGTACGTGTCTCATTTTTTTGTTAATTTAAATAAAAAAATTTATTTACTTCGGTTATTTTTTAGGATGCGTGCGACATACACAATAATTAATTAATAAACAAAACCAGTATTTACGCATTTTGGAATATTTTGTATTATTTTGTTTCATCATAGTATATCTGCGGTTTTATACATAATTTAAGAATTTTAGTTTAATAAATAAAAGCCATGCGGCATTCGTTTTGATGTTTATATTTACAGTGGCTATTTGATAAATCCGATACTATTTGAAACTAAAAAATTAACGAGAAAAAAACTTAATTTATTTTTTTTTTCGTTGCGTCTGTTGTGCGTGAGTCGATTGACTCGGCCGAACACAGTAAGATATTTGTTTTTAATTTAAAATCGGTTATACGGCTACTGCAATTAATGGGTCTTTTTTACTCTATACAGTAAATACAGCTCGACTGCCGTATAATATAAATCTGTCAGATTGGATCCCTTCTAATAAATGTCTTGCGGCGGTAGCGGGCGACCTTTAACCTGTTAGGGTTCAGTTTCATTTATTAAGAACGTTAATAAGACGTTTAAACTGTAGCCAATGGATTAAGTAAATAACGTCTTTGAGACACAGGGAAAATATTAGAAAATGGTATTTACGACGTATATTATTCTTTAAAATATAATACAATAATCGATTAATATTAAAAAAATAAACAGTCAAGTGATTTTCTAAAACGTAAAATTAGAATTACGCTATACTACGAAAATTGTAAAGAAATTCGATATTGTAGATTTCTTTTGCTGAAATGTGTATATCACAATCGGACGAATTAAGAAAAGTATTTGCAATTCGTACAAAAATAATAAAAAAGGAGTTTTGCTTTCAAATAGGTCATCGCGGTTATGTGATCCTGAAAATGATTACTTGTAACTTCCTTTTTGGAATACTAAGCAAAACGCAGTAACTGAGAGTCAGATGTAGTCTGGTACATTATTAAATACTAGTCGAATGCCTTCCTTTAAATTTCCATCAATTGTAGTTATTTGTCTAAAACTCACTATAAAATTTTTAATAGTCATTCGTAAAAGTAGACGTTGTATCTTTTTATGAATGAAAATGCTTTAGCCTTTTTTAGGCGGAGTTGACCAGAATGCTACCACTTCACAGTCTTTCCCTCTTCGATGGTATACTATGGAAAAGGGTCATGCCTTCTTCTTGTATTGCGATGGTCTTTAATAACATATCTTTATCTATTTCGTATAGTTTTGAAAATGAAGAAGACCTAATTTTATCCATGTCTGGGGAGTATTAGAGTTGCTATCATTAGGAATCAGGTTCTCAAAAAGGAGGACACAAATTCGCGAATGACTGCTTCGAATTGCCGATTGGATCGTGGCTCTTTCTTTTTATTCATTCCTACAGCGTGGAGTATAAAGGAAAATCGTTTTAATTGAAATAAACGCCATTTAATTTGGATTTAACCTGCCTTTACTATAACCGTTATATATGTTCAAAGTATGTTAAGCAGAGCACCAATTGTGTTTGATACGTATTGTGAATATGTAACTTGAATTGCGCTGATATTGATAGTTCCATAAACCTAACAGAAATATCGCGAACGAACTTTTAACTTTTTTATATATTAAATAACGCTCATTTAGTATATAAAGTACTTGCTCTAATCACTATTAAATGAATCAAATACCGTTTCATGAAGTTTTCATTTAGAAATTTTTGTACAGGCTTTACGAAACCATACTGACAAACTCTTAACCTACTATAGGAGCAAATAAAATTTGAAATATGTACTCATTATGTATTTATTGTAACATGTACTTATTCAAAATAATTTCCTCTTAACTTAACACATTTATTTCAGAGGATCTGCAACGACTCTCAAATTTCAAAAGTAAATTCAAAAAAGAATTTTACATCTTCTTTTGTAAATCCGGTCCTTACAGATTCTATCATCTCCACATTAGAAGAAAGTGTATGACTTTCTCTTGTGTTTTACGTGTTTTTTGACACCTCTTCCACCAGAAGGAGCAAATTAGGTGAATAGGCTAAGTTGTAAATAATTCAAACCATAAAGTAAATGGATTCTTCTGTAAATACAAAATACTTTTGGACAACGTTTTTCACGCCCTTTTTTCTCAATTTGGCCCTCGTGGGATAGTTATTTATCATCAGAAAATACTTTCTATCCGTATTCAGTATGTCAATTGAACATTTAGGCGACCATTCCATAAAGAGCTGTTTTGCTAGTCTTTGATCGGGAGAGTATCTTCACTGTTTTCAGCTCAGTTTTTCATGTCTGTTTTAATACGGCAGGAAGCCTTTGGCCTTAAGAAAACCACTTACGAAGCTCGTGGAACTCTTTTATTGTCTTTTTCATTGGCCCTATAGCCCTTCTGAACTAATAGTCTGTCATCTTTTTATGATTAGTAAACTCATTCAGGGTGCACACACAGTCCCAAATTAAATTTGCTGTCGGGAACACAACCTTCAACCAACAGCTTTTTCAACATGTTTGATATATAGGTAGGTGTTATTTTTTCAATAAGGAATGCGACGAAGCAAGTTATTACACAAACAAAATATGTACATGTGCATGAATTATGAATCTTTATTGCAAAACAATCACATAAGTATGTACTACTAACAAGTTGCCATTAAAATAAAAGATATTAAAGTTGATAAGTGCAAACGCAAACTAAAATTTTATGTTTTTCAAAGCATCTCCTAGGGCGTAGCATAGTATATGAACATATTACATCAATAATGTATTTATTTTCTAAATTTGAAGTGACTGCAAATATTATATTTTCTGATAATATTAATAAACAATATTAGTATTACAAATGTATCCACAATTTTTTACTCTTTTATATTACAAATATAATTTGTTTAAAAATAATGCTTATCCTTTTTTTAAACTCATTTAATACCCTAAGCCGTCAGTATGAAAAAGTTCTAAATTTTTCCTCTGCAATGGCCAAATATATATTTTTAACAGAAACAACGACAAAGAAGATATGAAATTTGAATAAACTAAAAAAAAGAAGCTATTTAAAATATTAAAAATTAATTCTCTCCAATTCTATATATTTTTTTTTTTAAAATTCGACACCGCAATTGTTATTGTTATTGTTTCCCACTTCCTGTTTGTAGAAATACACGTTTTACCCACTACAAAACCATATTATGCAACGGACTCCACAAAACACAAAGTTCTGGTTTTATATTAAAAGTATTTTTTGACCCTTTGTATAGATCAAAACGGAAAGTATCCTAACCAGTCGCCAAAAAAACCGCATGTAATTTATTCAAATATTTCTACTTGGAAATGAAGCCCCCAGAAAACTACAAATCAAGAAACATTTCGATACAAAAAATACAACTAGCGAATGGATTGGTATTTTCATTACTAACTATGTAAGTTATTTTCAAGAGAGCCTCCGAACCGCTCTTACTTTAATTAAAAGTTATATATTTTTTTAAATTTCCTAATTCATTGTTGTTTATACTATGGAATGAATTTGAGTAAATTATTAAACAAATTTCTAATAAAATTTTCCCATGCAAATCAAAAGCTGTCTGTAATTTCATTTTGTTAATTTTGGTGTGTAAATTTTCCACTATATTTTCTTTTTGTCCTGTATATAATTCAACTGTTTTATTTGATAATTTTCCACTTTACTATCGAATTTCCAAACCAATTCTATTATATTGATCTATAGAAAACTATACGAAAAAGTTTTATTTTTACATATCTAATAGCACTCGATCATTAACTTCATTGAATTGACATGAGTTTATTATCTATAGATCTATTATAACTAACTTTGCTACAATATGTAAATACATCTGTAAGATTTTGGATGTGCGACTTTTAAATAAACTCAGGTCATATGGTGCTCCTCCGACTTCGATCAAATTCCTTCGATCTTATTTAAATCGATGAAAATCTTAGACAACTTATTATCGATTTTCTTCTAATTACTTTATTCCTATGTCCGATGTCTCTCAAGGATCTAATCTGGATCCGGTCTATTTGTATTATTTGTCAATGACTTACTTACGCAAGTTAAAATATCAGATGGTGTTACAATATATTCTGTAATTTCTTCTGTAACTGATGTACTTCAACTTTAACGTAGAATGGATATAGGGGTAAATTGGTTCAAAAATTATAAACTTATACTTAATACTGAAAAATATTGTATAGCCAGTTATACTTACTCGTTCTCCACCTTTTGTATTATATCATTGTATTAGATTAATAAATTAAATGGAATTTAAAAATTTAAATGTTTTCCTTGATTTTATTATTCGTATCAACCGAAGCAGTTGGCTATGTCAAAGTATGTAAATACTTTAAAAACATTGTGCTAATAAAAGCCCTGTAATTCGCGTATGTCATGAGTAAACTAGAATATGGTTTTCTTCTACCGTCGATGGGAATTATCCAGTAAGTCGCATTCCTCAGGATGAATTGATTTCTAGTGCACGAAAGTATTTGTTAAAAAGTCTTGATAAAGTTTTTGAAAAACATCATTGACTTCCCTTTTATACTTAATCGAATGCTGGAACGAATTTCCAGTGCCTTTGTAGTTTCATTACCGAAGTTCAATGTGATCAAATAAGCTACAACATACAAACTCTCTGTGATAAGCAACAAAGGTCTAGAAAATATATTTTTTTAAACTTTAATTTAAATCATAATTGTAATTTTGGTATATTATTTTTATGGTATATATTGGTATTCTTTCTTTTTTTTAATTCTCGATCTTTCCAAAGGATGTTTCAAATTGCGCGGTTTTTTTTAAGAATAAATAAAATATAGATGGCGCACTGAATTTGTCTGGGTATGTGGGCATTTAAAAAGTGTGATGTATGGTATTTACGAAAATGGTTCGTACACGGTACAACAACGCGTTCAAATTGTTGAATTATTTTATGAAAATTAGCGTTCTGTGAAAAGAGTTTTTAGAAAATTACGTGAATTTATGGTTTACATAATCGTTCATCTGAAAGCACTATTGGTCGAATTATTAAAAAATTTCAAGAGACCGATTCCGTGAAAGATCAAAAAAGTGAAAAATACAGTCGTAGTGGTTGTGCACAAGAAAATATTGGTTTGGTTCGTGAAAGTGTTGATGAAGATCCTGAAATGTCCATTAGACGATGTTCAAAATAACTTGGACTTAGTGGATCAACAACATGGCGTATTTTACACAAGGATTTAGCTCTGAAGGCATACAAGGTTAAAACAACACAGGAACTGAAGCCATTAGATCATTTAAAACGTCGTTCATTTGTCAATTTCATCAATGAACAACCAGCTGATTTTTCTCAAAAAATAATGTTTTCTGATGATGCACATTTTGGACTTGGTGGCTATGTTAATAAACAAAATTGCCGTATCTGGGGTGAGGAAAATCATCGAATTATTCATGAGAAACCTACGCATCCTAAACGAGTTACTGTTTGATGTGCATTATGGTCAAGTGGTGTAATTGGACCTTACTTCTTTAAAAATGCTGCTGCTGAAGCTGTAACTGTCAATGGTGATCGATATCGTCGGATGATAACCGAATTTTTGTGGCCTGAATTAATGAATATTGATTTAGAGGATATGTGGTTTCAACAGGATGACCTCACTTTGCACACGAATCAACTGATTTATTGAGAGGACGTATAATCTCAAGAAACGGTGATGTTAATTGGCCACCAAGATCATGTGATTTGACACCGTTAGACTATTTTCTTTGGGGTTATGCGAAAAGTCAGGTTTATAAAAACAATCCACAATCAATTCCTGCTTTGAAAGATGAAATTATTCGTGTCATTGTTCAGATAGAGCCTCAAGTACATGAAAATTCCATTGAAAATTTTAACAAATGAGTGGACGTCTGTGGAGCTGCAAGAGGAGGCCATTTGGCAGACATTACTTTTCGCATATAAATGTCATAACTGATACTTCAATTACCAATAAAAAGTTTTTGAAAGTGAACACTAATTATGTGTTTTATTTATTCTATAAAAAAATCGCGAAATTTGAAACACCCTTTAGTTTGTAAGAATATCTTATTTCAATGAACTAGTTTCTTTATTTGTTCTTTTTTGATTGCATATACCCAATTTATATAATATTATCCTGTAATTGTGATTTGATGGTTTGGAAATAAAGAATATTATTATTAGCAATATGTTTCAATTGAAATTAACAATCTTAGATGTAAGAAACTTTTTTTCATGCTTGGAAATACATTATACAGTTCATTTTCGGTTTATAGGTCCTAAATTAAGTCTATAAGATAAATATAAAAGTAATTCTCAGATTGTTTAAAACTTAACAAGCAACAACGTTTCTTTATAACATTCTATTATGCAAGTCTCTGCCTCAGCTTAGAAAAACATTCATCACAAAAGAATTAGAAGATTAAAAAACAATTGTTATTGTGTGCCATGCATTCAGGCATTATTTAACCAAATTATAATTTTCAGGATGATTTTGCATGTACTTCAAAATAAGAAAATGAACATGACAAAGTGGAAGAATATGGTTAATCATATAATAATAATAATAATAATAATAATAATAATAATATAATAATAATAATAATATAATAATAATAATAATAATAATATTAGTTTGTTGTTTTAGCGCAATATAAAATACTTATTTGGCAATGAAGTATCATTTAATTATGAATATTAGATCGTTCTATTAAAATATAAGTAATTTAAATTTACCATATATCTAATACTAATCGGAAGTAGACGGAATTTCAAAAGAATGTACAAAAGAACCCATCAACATCTTGTCAATTTATAAAAATAACTGAACTACATTTTTTATAGCCACAAACATACATAAATGGGGATCATCTGTTCATCAACACCTAATAATATAAAACTATCCTGAAGACGCTTTCACGGTTTTCAAGTGCCACACTATTCAAGTGCCACACTATTCAAGTACCTACACATTCGATCAAATAAAATATAAATATACTTTTTAACGGTTAAATCAACTTTAGTAGAGCGCGAGATCTTGCACCGAAAATGAACTGTATAATGTATCTGAATACAGGAACGTGCTAGAGCGAGATAAGGAACCGCAGTTGTTCACGAAAGCGATAAGAATTATTTAGAATTTATCGTCTGCATCTTGACAGATAAACTAGGGTCGCTAAGGGCAAATATTGGGGAATAAAAACCCTGGTTGTAAATATTAGATAAACACATTCCACTAATTGGGTGTTAATTTCTAGTTCGTAATATTTTTATGGCCTACATTATAAAAGGGTAAATACTATGAGGTGTTTGCAATGTTTATGATATTTGGAATTTTGCGAAGAGTGTGTGACTTTTCATATACTGACTCAGAATTTTGTCAGGAAATAATGGAAATATAATCAGTATGCAAACACACATTTTAAGGTGCTTAAGAGATTTATTAGTAACAACTACAATTTTTATAACTATGTACATTTTTATGTTTAGTTACTGCTCAGTAATTTAAGTAATTCTGTAAATCTGTTATGGTTTTGGGAAATAACTGTATAGTATAGTGCCCATAGACACTAAAGGTCATCGAAATACCACTGTTATACGATAAGTAAAGCAGAAGTACTAAAGTACATCGTAATATAAATGTATGGACATGTATTACTCCCGATCATATTCATACACCACTATTAAATAATAATAAAATTAATAAAAATGATAAAAGTCAACGTTAAATATACATGATTTTTTTAAATTTTTATTATGTACTAATCTATGTTAATGTCAATAATACATGGCCCAGCAAAAAGTATTACTCAATTTGTTTCAGTAATTACAGAAGTGGTGTTATTTTAATTATTCTTCCGCGAAAGCTCTCTGAATGGAATATTTGATGATCCGATTTTGTACAAATTTTTGCTTTATTTGCAAGCATGACAATATTTTCTTATGGTTTTCGATGCATTTATCGTATGCTACTTCTTTTCCTCTTTTCTATTATTGTTCTTACTCTCTCTACATAAGTATTATGCACCATAGTTTTTGTTAAATTTAAATTTTCCACAATTTCTTTGTCCAACCATCACGTATAAATAGCAATATCTTCGGTACCACTTTCTCTCACTATGTTGTGTAAGTAATTATTATTTGAAAGTGAATATAAATAAGTATATCAAGACGCTGTATTGTTTATCAACACAAAATTGCATTTGAAAAGTGAAATTTATAAAATAAAATGCGAATCTTCTTGCATATCTGCAGTTTCAGTTAATTCAATACTAGATAGTACCACATCTAGATTTAAAAATTGCCTAATAAAATCTCAACATCTCAATTTACATTTTTACAAAAAGAACTTGATTTGAAAGTAACTCAGCCGATTGAAAAGAAATTGTAAACACGGCAGAAGCCTTGATTGTTGAATAAAGAACAATTCTATTGTCGATGAAATTAAATATAATCTCATTGATGTTGAGTTTACTGTACTTGTTAATGGCGCACATTAAATTTAGCTTGTGGATCGAAAATGATTAAAATATAAATACAATGGTAGGCCAGAACGAAATTAGTGGAGTTTCATTTTGCCACCATAGAAAGAAGACCTAATATTGCCACCATAGAAAGAAGACCTAATATTATAAAAGGAACTTGTTATTGATATACTGGATTGTTTTCGATAATTTTCACATATTATTAACATTTGGTGTATCTTACATACAGAGTTACTTAACAGCTCTTTGTGCCTTAGAAGTCCATGGCTTCTAGGTCTAGACTTTTATTTCTTTCTATCTACTTTTCTCTATCTTAGTCTATTCAAAACTCTTTCTCCAAAGTCCACTACAATTCTCTTCAAGTTATTCTGTATCTATATTTTCTTTTTTGGACGTCCTCTTCCTTTCTTCCTTTCTTCTCTTCTCTGTCAATATTGTCTCTATATTTTCTTTTTTGGACGTCCTCTTCCTTTCTTCCTTCCTTCTCTTCTCTGTCAATATTGTCTTCGATCTCGGTTCTTTTCCTTTCTCCATTATTCGGGAAAATAAAAACGATCAAAAACCAAAAATTCTAATTAAAAAATTATTGTAAAGTTGACATTAGAAAAAAGTTAGTACAGAAGGCGCAACAAACAGAAAAAAACGTTTGGAATTTCCAAAGAAATGGGTTCACCGGCGAAAGTAGATTTAACATATTCGAATCGGACAAATGGTCTGGCGTAAATTCAATGAAAGTCTAAAACATGACGGTGACTCAATAATGATTTCGGAATGCTTATCGGTGGTTAGAGTTAATCTACATTTTATTGAGTGAGTAATGGAAAACACATGTATATAGATAAAAAACAGTCATATTCTATAAGACAACGATATGCAAGTAATTGATAATCTTCCTTAATCTCCAGACCTAAACCTCATTGAAAATTTATGAGCACAATTGAAAAGTTGGAGTGAAAAGATTAGCCAAATGTATCTTCAGATATAAAGAAAACTAGTAAAATTAATACAACAAAGATTAAAAATGGAATTAACAACAATGCTAACTATAATCCGCCTTGTAAATTTCTGCGGTTGTTGTCTGTAACTTCAGTACAACAACGAAAGCCCTGAAAATGTTCCACGCAAATGGAGACAAAACGTCGGCAGCAGAAGTAGGATACGGCTCCAACTAGAAGCCAAGATGAAAGTATGGATAACGACCGCGGAAGTCCACAAACCAGATTAATGAATATAGTCTTATAGTTGAATTTGATGGAGCCTGTGGTTGATTGACTTGATCAATAAGGTTGATATATAACCCCTTTCCACATTAAGTTTTGTACACAGTGCACATCTTGGTTTTGAACGGTGTGGATCGCGTACGGAGTTTGTTTTTTTTACAACTAAGAGAGAACGTCGAGGTACAATTTTTTCACCGTGTTTTACCAGGTGCGACACTTTGAAATTATCTGCTGATGATGACAACTTGGTTGTCGAAATGCGTATACAGAATTTACAAAAGTTAATGTGGAAAGGGGTTATATATCAACCTTATTGATCAAAAATATAGTCTTATCAAATATATTGTATGTGTAAAATATAGACGAACTAATTACAATGGACGTTAGTAATAAATATCAGATACTGAAATAATTACCATAATATTAGATTAATCATAATTTTCAATATATAATCAAAATATTATGTACTCATGAAAACTATTGTTCATTTGATTTAGTCCGTCTACTCTGTACGATAGTTTCTAGAATCTCTTCTAAATTAATTAATTGTTTAATGATATTTATTTTGACTAAAAATGTTATTCCTTTGTGTTTGGGTTTTTTGACCACTAAGAATAACAGAAGAGTTTATATTACCAACGTTTCAGGAAAATTTTCCCCCAAATTCAAGTTTTTTTTTTCTTTTAACATTTTTTTTTTGTTTCCTGTTGAATATTATAAATTTACAAGAACACAAGCATTTTAAATTAACAAAATTATATCGTGTTTTTGTGTGTTTATTTATATGTGGAACTGATGGAACTGTATTGTGCTGATAATTAAAATAATTTTGTTAATTTGAAGATGTTTGTGTTCTTGTAAATTTAGAGTATTTAACAGAAAAAAATGTTAAAAGAAGAAATAAATAACTTGAAAAAGGAGAAAAACTTCCCGAAACGTCATTAATATGAACTAAATGTTTTATTATGATCTACTGGTAGAAAACAACAAATACAATTTATTGTTAGAATAAAAGGATCATCACATTAAAAAGAAAAGAATACATCAATTATTTTGTACGATCTTGAACCCTTAATACCATATATGTATGTCAAGAAAATAATATAATACGTAGGTTGTTTTTTTAAGCGTTCGGACCAATTTTGGAAGCAGTTGTTACACTCGTTTATTGATACAGTCAAAATTGCGATTTTGAAGGCATCGACTGCTTCTTCTGACGACTGGAACTTTTAGTTATGCAGTCCGTTCTTGATTTTTGGAAAAGTAAAGAAATCGTTGGGACTTAGGTCCTGACTACACGGAGGATGGTCCAACAATTCGACGTTTTATTGCCTTAAAAATTCAATTGTCTTCCGTGCTGTGTGCCAACTTGCATTGTCTTGGTGGAAGATGATTCGTCCGTTCGGAGTTGGTTTTTCGAAGCTCAGCGATGACTTGCAGCAACAAATGGTTGGCAGTAATAGTTCTTTGATCTTCTAGAGGATTTGTTATTATATGATCTGCTTTCGAGACAATGCCATAATTGTATATCAAAAAAATAATGTAATTTTTAATAAGTCTTGAAATTTTAAATAATAAAATGTCAGTTATTGAAAAATATTTTTCCATGACAATCAATTTTTTATAAATATTTTCTTTTCTAATAAATTTTATATATAATTTTTTTAATGAATAGAAGAATTGATGAAACCAATTTGAGAATTGTCAATATGATTTTAACAAATCCATTTGAATAACAAGATTAAAAATAAAATCAATAAAATATGCTTCACTAAAAGAATAATAAAATCGAATCTTCTATTGCATGCAGAAACAGGTGCAAATATACACAGATTTAAATCCGTTGCATGAACTGTTTCATTGGTAATAATACAGCCAGAGTATGAATAATGCAATGTGTAGGCGAAAGCAGGTAAGCAAAAGAAGTTTATTAAACAAAGCAATAAGGAAATGCACGTACACGCTCCATTCTTCTGCTTTAATGTTCTGTACAGGGTACTGAACTATTTTTTATGTAATTTGAAACGTAAGAAACATATGCAATAACCACCTTTGACCGACTCAACAGTATTATTCAAACGTTCCTTACGTTTTACAACTTGCAAAGAAAAGGCTCACAAGTGTTCAGCAGAGATTTCTTGTAATTAAAATGTTTAAAATATAAAAAAAATAGTATTTATCTGTACTAAATTATTTTTTCGTTATATCTGCTTATTAATATGATGTATTTATTAATAATTGCAGACAAAATAAATTTTAAAATATGTTTTTTGACAAAAAGCTCTCAATAGTACTTATAATAACACTAAATACTTAAAATAAATAAACGAACACATGTAGAAGAACAAGTATAAAACTTATGGTTCCATAAATTCTTTATCTAATATGACTAGGTATGTTTGAACAGGATCATATGATTATGGTAAGTATCCATAACCTGTGCTATCCTCCAATAGGAATATACTTGTAACTAAGGAAAAGAACAGCTTTTATAGTGGGGGTTCAGAAATAATTCACTTTCGTATTCCTTGGTAAAGGAGTAAGCAAAAAAGTTTCGAATGAAGACAAAAATCTCTCAAGGATAATAAAGTTCCGACAGAAGATTTAACATGATCATAAACTGCATACTTCATGCCTACCTGAGCATGAATAACATTAGCGCTCCATAGCTGTTGAACTTCTTTCAGTCATAGTAAAACAACTTAGAATGGACTGCACTTGTTCATTGAAGTGGAAAATAAAGTGAATTAAAAATGTGTTTTGGGGATTATAGATGAATAACTCTTTACGATAATCTGCTAATAAAAAGGGACCATAGTGTACCAGCGATCCGGCCAATCTCTTCCTAGAAAAGATAACAGCATATTTGCCAATTAAAAAAAATGTGACGTTGCTATTTAAAAAAAAAAATTATGTTTGTGGATTTTAAAGAGAGAGATACAACTATCGCTGAATAATATTATATAATCTTATTGTGTAGACTTGTTTTCGTGAAAAACATTTGGACAAAGAAAAAAACATTTATTTGACAACTGCTTGATAATGTATTAATCAACAGCATTACTGTTACTTAGAAAGGAATTCATGACTGTGGCTTTAGACTATTCCTCTACAGTCCAAATTTTACTTTTTAGTGATTATTTGCTTTCTGATAATCTGATAAAAACTTAAAAAAACGATTTCACGTCAACAAAACTCTTGTGATTACCCGATTTGAAATCAAACATCTTGATTAACTTTTATACGAATATAAAACTATTAATACCATACAGTGAGGTGGTAAATGTACAGAAGTCGAGAGTTACATTGAAAAATTAAACGTGTGTTACATACTATTTTACGTTTGTGAAGAATCTAACAAAAGCTAAAATATGGATACAATTCGAAATAAAGTCAAGTAAAGGTAGGTAAAGAAAACAATAAAGAAGGAAGGAAATGCAAGATTAATCAAGATTCTCGGGAAGTAAAAAATAATATAATATTGCCCTATCTAACATAAGTAACAGGGAGAAGAATAATAACAACAGATACATAAAGATGAAGCAGATGTTTACCATGAAATTATTACTATGGAAAAGATGAAAGGTATTAGAGAAAACTATTATAATAGTAGGTAATGTTGATGGAGCCTGTGGTTGATTAACTTGATCACTGAAGGTTGATATATAATCCCTTGCCACATTAATTTTCGTATTCTGTATACGTATTTCGACAACTAAATTGTCATCATCAGCAGATGAGTAAACAGTGTCGCACCTGGAAAACTACGATAAAAATACCCGTGCGAACACTGTTTAATTATCTGCTGGTGATGACAACTTAGTTGTCGAAATACGTATACAGAATACGAAAATAAATGCAGCAAGGGGTTATATATCAACCTTCAGTGATCAAGTTTGTAATAGTAGAAGAACAAAGCTAACAATGCTTAACTAAGAAAATTAAAGAAAATAAAAATAAAATAAATTTACTATAATGGGAAAGAAGTTAAAAATTGAATTGATTAAATTGTTAAAAGAGTTTTAATATTTAGAATTTAGAGCAGAAATATATATTTAATAAAAAGTATACTAATAAACAGTTATTAATAGACAGAAATCTGAATACGAAGTCGATAAACTATTAAGCTAAATTTTATGTATAAATATTAACAACACCAATAAGAATTTTAGCAAACCACAGCAAGTAGATTAACAGGATTCATTATGACCAATTGTAGTTTCTATAGAAATGTATACTTTTGAATACCACTAAATAAATCTGAAAAAAAGGTTAAACGGCATCGTATTATTGCATAAAAAGGTAAATGATAAAATTGTCGGCATTACTATAGCAATCCGCTCTAGTTAATTACAAGATATACCTATTATACTTATATAGTAAAACTCGTATCAAATGTGAAAAAAGTAATTAAACTAATATTGGTTTAGTTTTAGGATTGATTATAATAATGAATAGATGTTCAATAATGTGTTAGATAATATATAATATTATATAATGTGCATAATATGTCTAGAAAGGCTGCGGGATTGTAAGAGGGTAGATCCGTTACTCTCAGAGTCATCCGCTAGTCTAGAATGACAGCATGACCAGTATTAAAAGACTAAGACGATGAAAATGAAAATCGATAGCAGAGAAAACTATACAGCTTAGCTTTATTTTAGAAAGATTATCTGCTACAATAAAAAATTCCAAATAAAGAAGATGCATCACTGATAAAAAGCGTAGCAATTATTTTGTGAAGCACATCAATAAGTAACGTATTGATTTATGGCTTTGGATAAGTTGTTGCCAAATTAATAATAATAATTAAATGCTGCTCGATATTATCAACTATGTAAGTTCGAATAATAGTAATAATTAATGATTAATTTTGTTCGTTATTATTTTATAGAATTGTTTGTCTATACTACGTACATAAAACTACCTGTACAGTATAAAACATTATGGCGTTACTTTGAAACCTCGATGTAAATATCATTCATATGCTGTAATGGTATTATTTAACTCTACGTTATGAGAATTTGCTAGAATTAAGATAAAACTTTTTGTGTTAAATTTCTTCACGGCGTTTCATCTATTAAAGCCCAAATCATTTTGAGTATTTATTGTAATATAAAACCAAAATTTTCATTCTAATTTCAAATTACAACAGGTGCGTAGTGAATTTAAAATAATTCAATTTAAATAATTATAATAACGGTAATAATAATGATAATAATAATAGTAGTAATGCTTTATTTATTTATTTTACATATTTCCAAAACGGGTGTAAAACGTCAGAATGCAAAAAGTAAGTTGTACAAAGAAAATAAATGATAATATATAATTTTAAAAAAACCTCGTGTTCTATATTCTTTTCTTATAAACGCTATCTATTAAATAAAAAGTTATAGTTATTAAAAATTGTCTTGTTTTGATTTCAATTAATTTAATTTTGTCACCTATTCTGCTTGTCCACGATAATACGCGTAGTGAAACGTTACAAAATGAACAACTTTTGTTTTGTTTAATAAATCCATAATTCTGTGCAACACAAATTTTACCACCAAAAACAAAAAAAAATAAATGATAGTTTACGACGGTTCGCATAGTTCAGCATGCAAGTACATAAAATTACAAACAAAAGAAGATAAATTGTAAAATTGCAGTACCAATTTTAGCAGTATAATTTAAACAAAATTTGTGTTTCTCAATATTCTATTGTCAACTTCTTGTTACTTCAACAACTAAATTATTATCGCCAATCAAAAGCATGTGCATTTTTATTTAACATTTTCTTATAATTGATTTTAATTTTAATTAACTTCTGCTGTACATTGGTAACTTTAAATGTACTATGTCTGAATCCCAAATAAATAAATAAATAAATAAATGATAAATTGTTAACACTGATTTGAATTTGTTGTGTCATTAATAAATAACACGTGTCAAACATTCGAAATATTTTCAATTTTTGTCAAATTAGAATATGGAACAGGAATTCTGGAAATATCTTTCAGTGACTTTAGAAAACATTTGCTGCGCGCTTCATTTATTACTACTACAATGTTACTAAGAAAAATCTGACGCTGTTATTAGTAACAAATATTCGAGCCATTTCGCATTATAAATTTAACAACTTTCAGATTTATGGACTTGCTAAACAAGCACTTATTTTCCATTTCATTTACCGCATCTAATTCATTTGACTAATTTACAAATTTAGTAGTTTAGAAAAGCAATTTTAAAAGCACAAAACAAATAAGAAAAATACATTTTGACTCACGTAATGCAAAATAACCGCAACGATTGATAACATAACATTTTCGTATTGCTTCGCTATCTACGTGCATGGAAAGCAGCCTGGTAGAAGTCATTCATATACGCAAAACCACTGCACACTTTACTACCAATAAGGCCGACTTAGATATGTTACACGTACGTGTTTTTGCCGTCTTTGGAGTAGGTATTTCATTTCAAGTCCTGCATGCCTCTCTCTACACGCCACGTGACATCCCAAACAATAATCGCAACAGGTTATTAAATAATGTATCGACCTGTTTCCGGAACAATAACTGGAAAAAAATCGTGCCGCCGATAACGAAGCGTATGAATTTCAAACGCGTCCTGTTTCGATAAAGGGTTAGTTTATTCGAAACGATAAAGTGTAACAACGACTAAGGTAATTAACCGCTTAAATAGGATCGTTTGTAAACGAATTATTGTCATGCACTGAATGCTTCAATATAGGGAATTTAATAATATTCTCTTAAATATTAACATTAATATTTTTCCATTTCTGAAGACATTAATTTGTTACCCTCTGAGCAATATATATTCACTAGATGTACTTCATACCGAAACTTTTGAAGCTGAAAATGAAAATTGCAGTATTACACTTGGTTTTCTATTACATTCTGGGTGAGCAAACACTAATGGCCGATAGTGTATGTATATGTCGAAGGAAAATGATGGAAACGGAGATTTGATCAAATCTGTAAGGTAGATGATCAATTCATGGAAAATGTTAAAATTACAACTCTGTGGGGTGATTTCCTTAAAGAAAGTAAATGGTTTGATCAAATCCCTTAACTGATTTAGTGAAAAGATGAAATAAACAAGTCAGGAATCGCATAGCTCTATGTTTCGCTTGTTACCACTCCCTTTTACCTCACCGCTCCCTTCCGGCGTCTGTGCCGGCCACACAGTAGCGCAGAAACATTACGCGTGAAAATTTTTACCACAAACTTCGGGGAACTCATCAGTCGACTAGTCACGGGGGAATAGAAAAAATGCTGTATAGTTTGAAACCGAAATACCTAATACTCATTTCAGTTGTACTGTTTTTAAAGCAGTGCAAAATATGTCGGTCTAAAAAAAATCCAAGAAAAGGAATCGTTGTTTGCCCAATTGTATCTAGCGACTTCAATTATCGTGGCCAAGTTGATTTAGTTGACTTACAGTCGAACCCAGATAAAAATTACAAATGGCTGTTAGACTATCAAGACCACACGAAGAAATTTTTTCGATCGCTGATTTCAAAAAGAGTTTCTGAAGTAGAAGTAGAGCTATTAAGAATATTTAAGTAAGTTGTCCTCGTATAGTTCAAAGCGATGACGGCCGCGAGTTTACGGCTGCTGTCATACATGAATTAACTAGCCTGGGGGCACCGTGCAAAATTTTAATGGTAGACCTAGATATTCAGCTAGTCAAGGATCTGTTGAGTGATCAAATTAAGTGTTGAAGCTCTGTTACGTGCTTAGCTAATTGATAATGACACAAAAAATAAGCTATAGATTGTTACTTTGTTCAATTCCAAAAGAATTCCTCTTTTCATCGAACCATTACTATCACCTTACAAAGTTTTATTTGGAGCAGAAACAAAAATAGGACTCCAACCTAGTCGTATTTCAAAAGGGTTGCTTGAAAAACTTGTTACTAAAGAGGATCTTTACCAGTAGCTTCCTTAGAGGACAACAACAACGTTTCAACTTTAAAAGATCTACCAGCATCTGAGTTAATTGATTACAATGTTTCAACTCCAAATGATCTATCAATAGTTAAATCAACCAACAATAAAACTTCACACGATCTAGCGGCAGCTAATTTTCGCCCCAAAGAGGCTTTAAATATAAAGAATCTATTAGAAATTGAATCAATTTCTTTATCGACAAGACAACTCGAAGCAGTTAACCACTCTTCTTCAACTCCAGCTTCAACAGTTAAACCATCTGTAGTGTTACTTGTATCAAGAGGGAAAGAAGCTATCAGCAACAGTAAAGCATATTGTGTTATTTATGGAATGGAATCTACTGGAACCCATTCATGTGACATTTGTAAAAATCCGGTGCACACAATATGTGGGAATACAGAAGAAAGATATGGATTGAAAATTCTATGCTATTTGTGTAATAAAGAAACGAGGATTAAAGATCAAAGGGAAAATGCTGCAAAACACCCGAGCTGAAAAAGTGAATGAAGTTTTGTTGTAGAAATTTAGAGACGTGTTAGTAGATTCCACAGTTTTGTTTGATATACCTAAGGTAGACAGAGGCCCATTACATGGAAATAACATTGTGGGGATCGTATTAGATATAAAAAATAATTTATCTAAATTGGTACCCCAGTTTGAATTATAAAAGATTGCATATCTAGAAACGCTCTTCAAATAGCTATTATAACATTTACTGAAACAGTTCCACAAACTAACCTAAGTCTGTGTGAGATTGCAGGAAAATTATCCTTATTTGGAGATCAAGGATTTAAGAAGTGTTCCTGTGAACAATTCAAAATACAATGTAAAACAAGAAGATGTGCCTGTTAAAAAAAATAACGTACTCTGCAACTCGAGACGCCACAAATCAACAACGTGTTTTAATTTAATTAATTGAAAAAATATCCTTTTTGCTTTTAAAAATATCAGCTTAAGTACCTATTTCTTTTGTTAATTAGTTTCGAATAAATAATTCGTGTTTCAATAACTTGGTTTACTAAATAAATAATTTTAATATCTACACAATATTTTATCTTTTCTGACTTGTTTATTTCTCATCTTTTCATCTTCGTCTTCACAGTTAAGGGATTTGAACAAATCACTTATTTTCTATAGGGAAACCACCCCACAGAGTTGTAATTTTAACATCTTCCGTGAATCGATCATCTACCTTAGAGATCTGATCAAATCTCCGTTTTCATCATTTCCCTGCAACATATTCTTATGTACATACATATATTCTAACCGGCCTACTTGCAATATATGTATGTCTATTAAACTATTTATTATATAACTTAAAATGTGTATACTAGGTATGCTAGTATTAAAATCAGGAAATAACGAAACTGCTTGATTTAGAAATTAAAGAAACTCAATAAACAATAAATATCTTTAGAATCGATTAAATGGGAGAAATATGTACAGGTTAGTAACGCCAATGGTAGATTTCACTTTGAAATAGTTAACTTAATGATACTATTTCTGTTCGTCAATGGTTGTTTGATTACTTTCTAGTACTCTTGAATAACTCATAAATTCCTTCATTTATTCATATTACCCACACATTCTCGATTTTCTTGCCACCTAACATTTTGGGTAAAATGTGTCATTTAAATACTTCGTTTTGTTGCTAAACCCAATTCATAACCCAATGTTTTGCTTACATATAGTACTTTGAATCGTGTACTGGCTTTGTAAATTCTTATTCTGATGACAATGAAATAATATTTCTGTATGCCAAAGGTAGTCGGATTATTTGTTGGTATTGATTTTATGTATTAAACTTAACAAACACATATTGTTTACAGTGAAACTATCATAGTTTAGCTATATCAGTGAATGGTTTTAACAGATTCGTATTCTAGTTTTGCGAAAATAATGTGCGCGTTGAAACAGGTCAATGAGGAAAATGTAATATTTTTGTCAGCTAATATTTAAAACAAAGACACGAGACAAAGATCTTAGAACAACAATGGTACAAGAAGTTGAATAGTGCAAGTCCTGTCAAAATTCTACAAAATATTTACTCAGTATTGAAAAGTTGCCTATGAGCCGTGTTTCTTATTTATATTGGATCGCACGCACGTGGTGTTAAAATGGATCATTTACCTTTTTTCTTCTGACCGTAATTCGTGTATTTAGGGTTCGCATCCATCAATTTACCTGCTCTCATAACGTAACGCTAAACGCAAACTTTTTAAAATTATTAACAAACATCTATGTTGTCTGTTTAGAGCGACCGTCATGAAGAGGTTCGTTAAACAATGTTTAATCCCATTCTTTAGTTAAATGCTTTGTCTCGTCCTCGTTGTAGGTATATTAGTATATACTTTTCATGTTTTGAGCTATTCTATTATAGTCAAGGTATTTTGCAATGTATTATTAAAAGCAATCCTGAAAGATGAAAATTTTGAATGTTTAATTTCGCTGAAAATTGAAATTAGAATAAGAAATATTTTTCTGCTATGTGCAATATAACATAATGAAAACGATACCACAGACTAAAAATTAATTTTAGTTTCTGGAATTTATACAGTAATAAGAATGTTTATTGTCCTTTTTGGAGAATACCAGCTTTTGAGTCATTCTTGGCATACATACAATATTATTGCAGGTCTTTTATTTAAGACACACTCTTATTAGCAATATGATAGTTTCGGAAGTTCACATCTACTACGAGACGTGGTTCAAAATTAAGAGCTAATGACATATAAGAAACGACTGTGTTGAAATTAATGCGGTAATAACAAATTCCACCAATTTGATAAGTGACTGCTGAAATTCGACGTCAATTATGTGAAACATGCAATGAGTAATGGTTTTATGAATTTTAGGAAGGCTGTTCAAACGTTCACGATTAGCAGAGTAGTGGCAGTTCTAGTATTTGGGCTTGACAATCTAGATGAGTGTGTGAATGTAAAATTGTGAAAATTTCCAGAAGTTTATAGGACAACGTTGTTGATTCGATAATTTCCCTTATAATTCTGGTCTTGCGCTCAGTAACCATCACTTCTCTTGACATTTCAAAAAGTGTATTGCGTCTACATGTTTTGAGAGAAATGAGGAACTGAAAATCTCAGTGCAAAATTGGTTAAAACCCCAGGCGTCGGAATTGTATACAGAAGGTTTGAAGATATCAAAAGTGTTCGACAGGGTGATTATGTAGAAGAGCAAAGAAAACATGTATATTGTTGAAACCAGTACTAAATTTGTCATTTTTTCAATTATTTTTGCTTGATTAATGATGGGCCTTTAATTTTAAACCGGGCCTTGTGCAAGTCATAGATTTTCAAACGAGTTAAAATCCAGGATCTCGGATGGTGATGAAACCTATTTAGCAAATAAGTAAAAATTTATAATTGCCTTTAAAGTTAAGCAAGGTTGGGGGAAAACGAAACTCGACCAGTAGTATTTTTGGACAAATTTTGCAGTATATTCTAATTTTACCAACTTTTTTATATTAATTAGGTATACTATGGTTTATTTCTGATATTTGTTTTGACAACTACAACAGTGTGAATACCTTGCCTACTTGAAAAATAATAAAATTTTCACTAATATACAACAAACTTCGGATGACAATGCTCCTTAAT
The DNA here is from genome assembly GCA_031893035.1 of Dermolepida albohirtum. Taxonomy (NCBI): domain Eukaryota; kingdom Metazoa; phylum Arthropoda; class Insecta; order Coleoptera; family Scarabaeidae; genus Dermolepida; species Dermolepida albohirtum. The sequence continues at coordinate 48,965 of JAVIWB010001521.1, read as the reverse complement.
AAGCCTCAATTTGTAATATGGTTAGGTAGTGATATAATTAGTCAAAATTATAAAAGCATGCGAAGGTCAGGTGATAATTTGAAGTTGTTTAACAAGCACTAAGTTGTTTTTTGCGAAGATTTGTTAGAGTCGATGAAACTTTGCTTCGCTAAAGTGCTCTTCAGTGCAACTACAATCAGAATAGTGAATACATCATTTTTAGATAGGTAATTTTAAGATTATCGTGCAAAGGATTAAACTCTGGCGCAGTGGTCTCAATGTGCTTATTTATATTATGCCTACTGGTCTACTAGACTAGTCTGGCGCAGTAGTCTTAATATGCTTATTTATATTATGCGTACTGCTCTACTAGACAAATTCAAGAAATCAATTTCTGAACAACGACTTAGAGTAGCCCATAAAGGAATTCTCTTTCATCACGACACAACACATTGAAATAATTCGTATAGGCGATTAACACTGATAGTACCACAATTTTTCACTTTCTTCATCATGCAGATTTAAGTACTATAGATGCAAAGTTCATAAACTGTTTGAATTCTATTCGTTCTTTGTTTGAATTTTGTAATAAATAAATAAATAACACTACGGCAAAAAATATGCGTACGAAAACAAACTCCGTACGAACCAAAATGTACGGATCGCGTGCGGAGTTTGTTTTCGTACGGGTATTTTTCGCCGTAGTTTTCCTGGTGCGACACTGTTTAATTATCTGCTGATGATGACAACTTAGTTGTCAAAATACGTATACAGAATACGAAAATTAATGTGGCAAGGGATTATATATCAACCTTCAGTGATCATGATTATGGAATTTGTCCAATCAATCCCCAAGCGAGTGCTGGGAAAAAAAGAATAAAACGGATAAATAGAAGTAGAACAGAAGCTGCGAAAAAGAGAATAAAGTGGACCGTAGAAAAGAATACAAAATCTAGTTTCAACAACTTTACACCTAACTGTAGAAGGATGAAGGGGTCAAATATGATTGAACAATTTTTACGTTGTCGACTATATAGGCGAACAAAAGCCTTTAACAGTTTACTTACATTGTAAAACTGCGATATTTTCAATGAGATATTTGACGCCTAACTTAGCTATTATAACATGTGTGTCATATATTTCAGAGGATCATGTTTTTCCTTAAATAACCTGTACAAATTTCTATTTTAATGTTCAAATAATAATTTACTTCTCTATTTATAAATTTCATTCAATTCTGCTTTTTGTTTAACTTTTACTATTGGAATTTTCGTACATACCACTATGTACAGACTCAATATATAAAAAAATATATTACAAAACAAGAACACTTCACATATAGATTTGAAAATAATTCCCAAGGATTAGATCATCTTTACATTAGGTAAAATAGCTAGACTTAAGATACGGAAATAAAAGCAGTTATGAAGACGTCTGAGAACACATGAATGACTGCGATTATCACATGTAACCGCATAGCTCCTCCGATAACACCACGGTGTAGTGCCTTGTACATAACATGCTTAGACATTTTACTATATGTGTATACATGTAGACCAAAACAACAGCAGAAAAGGTGATAACTTATCGTTTTTCCTATTATCGCCACAACTCGACTAAAAAGATACGAAAATATATGTGTATATTATGACGATGTGCATACAATATTATCACCAAGTTTGATAATCGAGTTATGGATTTCGCTATCGCCCGTGATGGGGGAAGGGGCTGATAATATAATCTGTTATATGCATGTACGTGCCCCCATGAATGTAATCTCTAAGGCCAGTACACCGTGGTTTTTCTACGTGTTCGTGTGGTATATTGTGCACCAGGAAATCGTACCTCTACGGAGAAGATATCCATTCTACACTACCACTATTAGGAATATTAACGGTGTGCGGAAACTTAAAATCCGTTTTAAAACGAGAATGTAATTTATTTGTGCAGTCTACAATGAGTGTTAAATTACGCAAATATTTCGTTGTGTTTAAATTATTATGTTATTAATAACAATACATAAAATTAAAACCAATGTTGTACATTTCATACAGTTCCCTGGAAGTGTTTACTCAATTTATATTCACTAACAAACTACACCTTTACGAAGAACGCAAATTTTATTAATGTTAATAATAACGATATTGCGTATATCCCACTCAGTGTCAATAATGTTTAGAAAACAAGTGTGTACAACTACGACAGTTTGTGTTTATAATCACCAGGAAGAGAACGTTCATTGGCGTATTCAGTGCCAATCGTTTACTGACTGAAGAGTTGTTTATAAGTGTTTGTTGTTGAACAGCATTACTTGTTTATAAGAGATTATATATTTTAAGTTTGTTGCTAAGGAAGAAATTAACACGAGTAAAGTAAACACAAATTGAAACAGTAACTATTATTCTCAATAAAAAATATATACGCATACATTATAGATACAAGAATTAGTGTTTTTTTTCAACTATTTCAAAAATTTTTAAACTTCCCTTAATATGGAATAAATTATCTATTTCTCACAGAGTACTTACTTCGACATGTATAAATTTTGGGTCACTTTGGAAAATTTAAAAAAAGGCAAAAATAAAAACCGGGCAAGCGTTTGGCACGTGTTAGTTTCAATTTATTATATTCCATAAATGATTTGAAAAACTAAATCATTAAATTCTATGCTTCTTACAATGTTGTTAATACAAAAAAAAGATATTAGAATTTATAATTTTTGTATTTAAATATAATGCAACGTCAAATCTGATGAGCAAAATTTAACATTATTAATTTAGTTATCAGAAAATATTTTTTTTCATCGAAATAATTTTCATATTTTTGAAGAGACTAGTGAGTATAAATATATCTTTAGAGTTGACAAAAACATTTCTACAGCGACTTTAATCTCTTCTTCATTTTTATTTTTTTTTGTCTTCAAGAAGACGTCCAGGTATTTAAAGAGACAATAATCTTTTGGAGATAATTCTGGTGAATATGGTAGACAATGTAAAATTTTATAATTAGTATTCTCGTTTTAAAACTGTAAAGTACGCGAGGCCTTGAATTTCTTAGAAAAATTGTTACCAAGATAAGAAGAGATGAAATAAGAAACAACTCGATTAGAGAATAGCCTAACATGACAACAATATTCGACAAAACTGAAGGAAAAACAGCTGGAATAGTATGATCACTGGATTCGTATGAGTGACAATAGAATAGCTAAGAGTATAACGTTGTGTGGTAGTTATTCTACCTACAAATTAAAGTTTATGAATGACTAGTACGGAGCCCTGATTTGATTCGTTGTAACACATCCAGAATGATCTCGATAAAATAGCAAAAGTTAGAAGAGCATCAAATCTAAATTCGTTATTGAGATATGTGGCAGAGACCTAGTATTCCATATCAAAAAAAGTACGTAAAAGGTTGATAGAAAGTAAGCCAGCAAGGTACGATGCATTGATTCAAAACGAAAAGTTCCCAATAGGTTATTAGTATATAAATTACACAAATACATGAGCAAGTATTATTTTTGCGGTAGACAGTACGTGCTAGTTATACTTGCCAACAAAGTTTATGCCCTAAATCAGTAATTGATAAAATTAAATAGCACATAGTACAAATTATTCCAAAAGAGCTAGCATTGGCTTAGATATGGTTACGGAGAAAATGTAGACATTAATATCTTGTTAATTTCTATAATATGACCGATAATTTGGTCTACTGCAACTACATTTGGAAACTTTCTGAAGCTATGATACCTTGAAAGCTTCAAAAAGCTTACAAATGTCGTCTCATGACCCCAGTTCGTAGAGATTATTCATAGATTTGTCAGACCTGCTCGAAAACAGTTCTGTTACATAATGGAAACCTTTACCCTTCCATCACAATTGGTCTTGCTATTTCTATGAATGAAATTTACGAAAATCTGAAAATTTTGTTAGGGAAGTCTTTTACTATTCCAGAAATATCTGAGCAAATTTTAAAGTTATTGCAGTTATTTTTGATATACATTCAAGTTACATCAAATACTATTGCTGTTGACGTCTTTGGGAGAGTCGTGATAGAGAAAACCATTATATTAAGCAGAACATTACGACAGAACTTTATGCCAGGACACTGTACGATATCAGCCTTTAGTGGAAAGAGAAGATTATAATACCACCGTTGTAAGTTAAACAAGGGCTCCTGAAAACCTTTCTTAAGGCACTGGATCAAGAAAGTAACGCTAACAGAAGGAAAACTAAAAACAGATATTTTTGTTGGAACTCAGATACGAAAAATAGTAACTGGTAGAAAATTTGAAACCGAATTAGCTGCCTGGGCGTCCATTGTACAAGTATTTTTGGAAAAGAAAGAAGCAGAAAATTATAATACTTCGGTAATAGACATTATACCATGTCGATTTCACGGAACTGCCTGCAATATGTCCCTTAAAGTGTACATTCTACATTCACTTGGGCTTCTATACGAAAAATATGGGCGACGTTATTGATGAAAAACTTCTGTGGTTTCTGGTCTATCGAGAGAGAGTGATAGTCAGAGGGTGCACCGGACTGTAAGGTGGGTGCATCAAAACTTCCCAACCAAACTCTCTCAATTTTTGTAAAGCGCTTCCACCAAGATATTATGGGAATGAAAAAACGGTACCAAGGTTAATGGACTCCTGTTATGTTAACAAATTACTGTTGGACATTAAGAAGGGAGGCTGTGGATGTTGTTTGTAAGAGATATGCAATATTTCCTAACATTTCTAAGAATTTGAAGTATGTTATAAATACAAAAACCATTTCATTAAAATCCAAGCGAAATTAGAGTTACCATTTATTAAAATAAATGTTTCTATGTTATCATATGTCTAAAAATTAATATAAACAAAACCAAAAGTTGAAATTTGTTAGCTGGTTATTAAGCTGTCCAGAATTTGTTTTTTTAATAAATAGTATGTTTCCCGTTGTAATTCTCTATATTACTTATTTAATATAAGTACTAATACTTATCTTTATTTGAAAAAATAAAATTTACCGTTTTATTCCTATTTAGTTCTTCTATAAACTACTCAAGTGTGAAATTAAGTGCATGTCACATACGTTAATAAATGTTACACATTACAAGGCGGTGTAACATTTAATCGATATTTTTTTCAGAAAATATACAGGTGAACAATTTAGGATGCATCGCAAAATCTGTAGTAAAAAAATGGTCAACAAGCAATTGGTCTGAATCGAGAGCGCGGTTAGCAGAAGCATGTTTGCAAATAGTGGAAACAGATTAAGGTTTAACAGTACATACAAATGATGAAAGAGTTCCGGTACATCCTTGGACAGATAGTGAAAGGGTTACGTTACGTTTCCATCATGTTTTACAGACTAATATGCTGGAAAACGAATTCATCTGCCGCTCTAACGCATTGGATTAACTTCTATATCTTATTTTATTATTATTACACTATTTTAATGTGTATACGTGTATATAAGTACAAAAAATAGGTTAAACCATAGCAATTTGTTTCAAATGGTCTTACATTTTTCAGTAACGCAATTGTCATCAAATCATATTCTCATTAAAATAAAGTTTAGTCCCATTGCTATAAAACATTTTGAAATAACTTGCAACTAATATATTACTATAACAAAGAAAAAGTTTTTTTAAATTTACTATAGTAAAAAAATTGGTTAGTGTTATAATTCAACCTGAAAAATATCTTTCAATCTTTATAAAATTTTAAAGGAAAACTGATTTATGTTTTATATTAGTGTTAGTTTATTTATATTCGTGTTCATATATGCTTTATTATGCTTTGCTCATTTCGACTTACAACTAATAATAAGAGTAAATTTTGCACGTGTTCAATATACATACATCTATAGTATTAGCTAAGGCTTTTTCCAATAACTGGAATTCTACAATGCCGGTATAACGGTAATGTGTACGACATAATACATACATTTATTTTTATTGCAATTTCTGTGAGTGCTTAACATAATATAGTTTAGAATCCCTTCTAGATTAATAAGACGAAAGACGCAGAATGAAACACAAAGCCATGACAAACACACTATTGTTTCGCGTTTTTTATTGACTTCGTGTACATTGTGCTATTAAGTCACGTGTATTTAACGGCAAATTTAATTTTCAAAGACGCTGTGTGCTGTGAGTACCGCAAATTTCGAAAGAAATAAACGAAATAATAAAATTGTATGTGAATATGTCATTATGAAGTGAATCATGCAGAAAATTATAATCCACACCAGTCATGAGAAATAAAACAATAAAATAGTTGTCAGATGTATTAAAACATTTCAATATCTAGTAATGGAACTAAAGTAAGTATAATATCTAAAAAGTGCAAGGCACATCAAGTTATCGTTTGAGTTGTTGATTAAAATTTAGACTAATTATTATTTATATTTTCAGTATAGCATGTTGGAAATGAAATCAAAAACGAATTGAAATAGAATATCATTCCTTTCTTCTAATATTTAATTAGTAAATTATAAATATTTACAATAACGTTAATTAAAATTTCGAAATTTGAATACGATATAACAGGAAATAAATTAATATCTGTCTATAATTCATCTACGTTAAAAATACTATATTTATTTCTGAATACCGACAATGCACTAAAATAATAGAATTTGCCATGAAAAGTAGCATACAGGAAAACATGTGACTAATGTGTTAACAATTCTCATACTCTAAAACGGTGTTTCTCAAACTTTTTTACATGGAACACTTTTTTTGTAAATGTAAGTTGCGTGGAGCCTGACTAATATTAAAATGAACGCTTCGTATGTGATCGGCTATTTAAAAGGGTTTTATAAATATAACTACAAAGGGTACTACAAAAGTTTTGCAATGTGACACAATAATGAATCGTAGGAAGCTGCTTGTTGCTGCATGTTGAGATATGTTCATTCGTGCATAGTAGTCGCCGCGCCATGTCGATGGGCTCAGCTATTCATTAACAGTGAGAGTGTTTGAGATGGCATCGTGGCCACAAAATGAGATAAGGGCAGGTTTGCGTTATAATTTCGTGCGTGGTTTGAACATAGACCAGCGCTTCGAAGAAATGACTCTTGCACTAGGTGATGTTTGTCCACGTCGCACAATAATATTCAGGTGGTATAGAGAATTCCAAAGGGAAAATTTAAATGTGGAGGATGGTGAAAGGCCGAAAAGGACACGAACGTCAGTTACAGAGGAAAACTTTACTACTGTGAGGAGAATGCTTGGCGAAGACAGGCGAGTGACCTACCAACAGATAGAGGGTACTTCAGGACTAAATGCACCAGCAATTCGTTCGATTCTACATGATCATTTGCACGTAAAGAAACTTTGTTCTCTCTAGGTGCCGCATCGACTAACTGAAGAGCAGATGACACGACGTGTGACTTGGTGCCGGGAGATACTAAAAAACTTTAATAAGGGACAATCTCAGCATGTCAACAACATTGTGACAGGTAACGAGACTTGGCTGTACTATTACGATGTGCCGACCGAAGCTCAAAACAAAGTTTGGGTCTTTGATGATGAGGACACACCCGTAGTTGTCAGAAAATCCCAATCTGTAAAGAAGAAAATGATAGCTTTTTCAAACAGTGTGGAATTGTGGAACGCGTCGTTTTGTCACCCGTAGTTGTCAGAAAATCGCGATCAAAATTCGTGAGAAAAAGTGGAGATGAAAAACTCACTGCAGCTCATATGGATCAGACTGTCAAACATCCTGTAAAGAAGATGTTTTGGGGATGTTTTTCGTACATGGGGACTGGATTGCTAGTGCCTATAGAAGGCATGATGAACAGCCAGAAATATAAAGAGCTACTGGATAAGTATTTGGGAAAGGATCTAAAGAAATGTGAGCCAAACGGAGGTGCAATTTTCCAACAGGACTCAGCTTCATGCCACAAATCGAAGGTTATGGTCAAATATTTCAAGGAAAAACGAATAACTCTCCTCGACTGGCCTGGCAATTCTCCAGACCCAATTGAAAATCTGTGGGCCATTTGTAAGGCTAGGTTAAATAAAATGGACAACGAAGACAAAATTGATAGAAGCAGTAATTTAGGTGTGATTTAGGGACGAGAAAATAAAGGAAAACTGTCAAAAATTAATAGATTCCGTGCCGGAAAGAGTTCAGGCTGTCATCGCAGCCAAAGGAGGGCATATTTCTTATTAAATTACTAGTAATTTATAATTTTATACCATCTCATCGTGATTATATGACAAATAAACGGTTTTCTTAGTTATATTGTGTTTGATTCCATTAATTTGCACAATACTGTACATGTAAAGAATTATTATGTTTAGTTATAATTTGAGAAATTTTATATTTACTTTTTGTTCTTGAACAATGTATGTATCATTGGTTTTGTCCTATTAATGAAAGAAATTCTGTTGGGCAAAATATATATATATATATATATATATATATATATATATATATATATATATATGGGTGGAAGTACCAAATTAATTAAAATAAAATAGTAAATAACGATTATAGTAGTATAATACTATAAACAAATATGAATAAACAGTATTTGTATTCGCAGTGATTACTATTTTAAACACAAAGAAGCACAAATTGCCTACGTGACTGAACTAGATTCCACAATGAAATGTATTTCGTTTGTAATATTCAATTTTACTTGCACACATACATATGTACATACCATATATACATTCATATATTGACAAAATATATAATAATCTACGTATTTTCTTACAAAAATTAATAAACTAATTAATGCAAATATGTTCGAAATAGAACTCATAAATCAGATAATAAAGCATAAATTCAATGTATGTATCCATAGATATATGCACGATATTCTGGAAATTCGAATATTAAACTTGAATAGTTGTAATAGAAAAGTATTTTAATTGCCATGCATTGAAAATGAAATTTGAACTAGGTCAAACATAAAAAATAAAGAGAAAATGAAATTAAAGAATAAAGGAAAATAATAATATGTTTACCTAAAAATACACATTAAAATATTACAATAAAATACACACAGTGACACACTGAGCACGCTTTATGTCTTCTGCAAGTTTCTTGACATAATGCGCTTAAGAGTTTAGACACTATCAATTGAATAAATAAATAAATACTAGAATAAAGCCTTTTGAATGAAGTACAGAAACCTTGAAGCCATCGTATTAAACTTGTACAGTAAACAATCACCAACAAAATCAGACTTGTCCAACAAGAGGTATAATAGTCTGCACATGAGCCAAGTTAAAAAAAAGGTTTGAGGTTACATGAGTGATTTATTATTGTGTTTCTAGGTGCAGGAACAATGATATCCCATCTATGAGGAATAGAAAAAGAACAAACCTAAAGGAAAATTTTGACTATTGATAAAGATAAATGAGCATTTACCGTGGATCAGATATTCACAGCAAAAAAGATTTAGTTCTAAGCTCGAAAAAATCTATACGGATAGCGATTAAGCATTTTCTAAAGGTGAAAAGCCACAACGTGAACGCTACCACTTTGAAATTATATATATATATATATATATATATATATATATATATATATATATACACTATTTTAAATGCGCCTATAGACATATCAAAAGCCGTGTAAAAACTATTTATGAAACCGTTGTAAGAGTAGATTTCCTCAAAATTGATTCAAAGGTTTGAACAATCTAATTTGAACCTCCACATTTAAAATAACTTTTACTGAAAGCAAAACTAAAAGTAATGAAATCTGAGAATGACATTAATGATCATCGTGATGCGATTTACAATTAGCTTTTATGAAAGTATGTGTAACGAGCAGAAGTTTACTGCTAATCGCAGATTATTTACTTAGTTTCAGCTCATAGATTTCTTATATCCACTAAAATAAAGGCAGCTTTTGAATGTTAAAGGTCTAGTGAAGCAAATTAACAGCATATGGATAAAACCAAAAAAGTTTTCAAAACTTAAAAATTTTGAACGAAGTAAACTAATCGGTGAAATTGTTTTAATATGATTGGTACTTTTTATCAAAACTATATCATTTTACGAATAATTCATTTAATGCGTAAGAAGGTATAATTAATTAAAAAATACTGTTTGCATTTCAAATAATTTAAAAGAGGGTTATTAGCTACATTCTTCCAATCTCAACTCTGTCTTTTTCTGCAACGGTATTTTGAAACGTATTTTGCGCGGTAACAGGTAAAAATGGCTTCATTTGGCGTAAATGCATATAAATATACTTTTTAAAAATGGTATTATGGACGGATGAGTTTAAATTCCAAGTGTTTGAACGAGCAAAACACTAGAATATTGAAAATCGAGAGGATATTGCCTGACTATGTAATGTCCACAGTGAAACAAGAAAGGAGAGCCGCTTCATTGGGGTTGCTTTTCTTATGTTAGTACAGTAGATTTGCAACAAATTGATGGTATTATGCAAAAAGAGAATTATCTGTATATTATGCAATACCAACAGAGGGCGTTTAATAGACAATAATTTTGTTTTTAAGCGTGATAAGATCCAAAACACAAAACGTTAATATGTAATAACAATTTAAGTTGTAAGTAAGAACATAAACTGCAAATAACGAATTGGCCACTACCATACCAAGTTGTGGGACGACCAAGAGAAAAGAGTTCGTAAAATCTGTCCTATTTCCAAAACTTATTTATAGAATATACTACAAAGGCCGATGGACTAACATGTCATGTACGGCACTCAAAAAACTAATTGAATGGGTATTCAGAGTTGTAAAAGCAGAATATACAAGAAAAGAAGATATAAAAATATTGATGTCATGTATTATTTATTAGAATAACTATATTTTCGTATTTTTTATGTAAGTAATTTTAAATTTTACTTCAATTTAATTATGTGTCTGAACTAATACAAACGGTAGTTTAAATAGACTACACTCGTAAAAGTATAATGTTCAATAATATCAAATGCTATTCTTGCAGTGACACCCAGAAAGCTTCTAGCTGAACTACAGTGTACCTTAACGCAACACCATAGCTCATTTGGCAATGTATCAAGAAAATGTAAACTATTTTTGCGTTATTTCAAAAGAAATAATTAACATATAAATAATCTTTCGAATTTTGTACACTTTTTATATCATTGCTCTTAGCGCATCGTCGACCTAATAATATCGTGAAAGTAACTAAATAGTTTTACGGCTAACACCGGACTACTTTTTATTCTGTAGTAATAATAATATAATTCATTGCTCAACAAGTCAAGCTACAATAAGTAAATTACATTCTATAAATAATAAATAAATCCAAAAAAAGAAGTATATGCCTATCTATAATGATTAAAAATAATTAAAAACACATTCTGCAGTACAACGTCAACGTCGATCTCCAGTGAACACGTCAGTGTAAACAGCAGTTTAATTTATGCAAAAAAACGTGCTCTATATTACTCTGTTCGATTCGACAAAGACTGAATGTTATGTTTTTCTAGTAAAGAAATATACTCAATTCTTCTATCCGGATAAATACCAAAAGTTTTGTAGCATAAAAATTCTAAAAATCTACGTTGAACTTTTTCTACAGCAAAATTGTTAGTATTGTAAAAAGGCTACTAAATAATAGAGCCATATTCAAGCTTTCCGTAAACAAGGGCACAATATAATGTTTGGAGTAGATCAGCAGCGCTGGAGAATTTGCTACATCATAGAATAAATCCTAATGTTTTAACCACCGACACATATGTTGAACATGTAAATTGAAATTCAAGCAGTTTATAAACAATATTCTTGCATCTTTTACTGAATTAGTTTTCAAAAGTATATGTCTATTTATAGAACATGAGAAGGAAGAGAATTTTTTAGTAAAAGACAACAAAACATTTACCGATATTCAAAAACAAACAACTAACAACAAATCGATCAATGATAAAACTAGTACTCTCCTGTAAGTGCATGACATATATATATATGTTTATATAATACATATATGTATATAATGTACATTAAGTGCAACGGGAAACTTGAGGAGTTTTAGTTTTCCGACGATACGATAATAGGAAACTATTCCTAAGCTTTATTTTTAACTTTACTTCACTTTTAAACAAACGTACATTAAGTTCCCCTTTCACATTCCTGTACAGCTCTCACTGTAATAGTGTTCGAACTGAAAAGTCGAAACCGCTTGGTATTTTTAGGATCGAACTTACTCAAACGAGACAAGTAAACTTTCAGGTTTTATTTCACACCAATACTGTCTAATATGTTGTTAACCTCAATCTTTTCAGACTCAAAAAAATTATTATAATACAACAATTTAAATTAATTAAGTTAACTGTTATGAAAACATTAGTTCCCCTTGACAGATATTAAAGTTTCTGAGGTTGAAATAGAATAGGTTAATCACAACAAAAAATCCTAAAAAACAATATGAAAAGAACAATGACTGAATTGGCATTGAGAAAAAGCTGAAAGTTTCTAACTATTAAAATATATTCATCAGTATCTAATACAAATTCCATTTTCTCTTTTATTGACGGTAACATCACGATATCCTAAACTAGAAACCGTCTAATTAATTTAAGAAAGTGGGCATTTTTTCTTCAGGCATTTTTATATAAATAATGATTTTTCCGTTTCCTGGATCTTAATTTCTTTAAACTGTTTCATCGAATAAAAACTCTGTCAAAAAATAAGACAAATTAAAACTACCTAAATAAATTAATTACGAAATAACTAAATACAAACTATGGGGCGCGAGCACAGTTCGTGAGGGTTGACAAAAAAAATACATTTAGGTTGAACTAACGTAACATACGAAACTTAGAAAAAGCCTTAATACAGTACAATTGCGATAATCAGTTACATGTTTTGCTTATTATAGTTTGGGTAACTTAATTTCGTAATTATACATAAATATTTTATAAAACAACCAGCGTCCAAAGTAAAACTACGAAAATCAGCTTAAGAGAGAGAAAACTAGAATTGTAGAGAAACATAATAAAAGTAACAGTGACTACACATTTTAAAAAGTATGGTAATGCAATATCAACTCTCTCTTCTACTAAAAATAGAAAAAACAAAGTTGTGGAGATAGCGAGTGCATGCTAAGACCATCTACAAGATATATATACAATACCGTACAAGCGAATTAGTCACCTATAGTTTCACACACACAAATATGTATATATGTATATACATAATAAAAATTGTATATTAAATAAAGAAAATATTTAATTACTAATATCTTCTCTATTGTGTTGGCGATAATTCACGGCACCATGTATAAAATTTTTATTATATTTTACGATATTTTAAGGATTTAAAAAAACTTCTGACTGTTGTGTGTACAGAGGAAAAATGTAGACATTTAAAAAAAAACGATCGCAATTGAAACGATTGAAAAGTGGAAACTTTTCGTATTGGAAAAGAGCCAAGACATCTACCGGGCTACTCATCACAAAGTGATTATAAAACCCACAAAACGCGAAGATCGTATTATTATAATAAAAATTGGAAAATCCGCAACCGCTTCTTAAAGAAGTGCTACGCAATCTACAGGAAGACTACAGAAATATATCAGAACGAACATTAAAATTGTAGTTGCATGAAAAAAATTTTATAGTCGGCACCCTGCAAAAAGCGAGGTTACAATGGGCGAGACATAAAGACCTCGTGGTTGATAACTGGAAAAAGTTATGTATCACTAATTTCATTTAAGTACTTAAAATTTTACACATTTCTGGTAGTGTTTGAATTTAATCGATCATATTTATCTAAAGGTCGTGTTCAGCAATGAATCGCGGTTAGTAGCGGTAAAAAAAAACTGACACTCTTCATTAGGAGGAGGTAGTCTGAACATTTTCACATAAGAGTCGTTATCGAATCGTCGAACATCTCTCAATTGTAATGATTTGGTTCTGTAAATCACGAGAGTGGCTTGGACCTGTTTATTTCGTTACTGAAACGATGAACCAAATATTCAATATAAGGAAGTGACGAAATCAATTTTGATTCCATATATTGATTCTTTAGGTTCTGGAGATATTAACTGTACGTTTATGCAAGACATGTTACAGGGCAAAATCTGTCAAAACTTTATCTTCCGAAAGATATTTGAAAGTCTTACCGTAGTTAGATAATTGTCCAGATCTAAACCTACTTGAGAATGTCTGGAGTAGTCTAAAACGAATAGTTTAGTCATCTATAAATCCAATATTAGACATACTAAGACAAAATGTGGAGAAATAATCCATATTTGCAACAAGTAGCGGCATAATTCACATACATGATGTGAATTATGCCAACAAAAATTGCTGCCATAATTAAGGTAAAGGGTGGATTAACTAAACATTAATTAAAATTCTTATATAAATATTATTCACCTCCGAAGTTGTTACTTTGTTTAATTCATAATCAAAAGTCATTCGATTGCACAATACTGTATTTCGAAAAATCATCTTTTTCCAGAATTCGAATATAAATTGTATGATTGATCTCTTAATTGAAATACTTAAACAAATGATAAACAACAATTTTAATATTTTCACCTTTAGTACTAATAATGGATGGATGCGTTTCAAATTCCGCCGTGGAATAAGAATGTTGAAAACAACAAGCGCAAAGTTATCAAAATATAACACGGATAATTGAAGAACGTGATATAAATAAGTACCAGGTTTAGGATGCTGACGAGACAAGGTTATGTATATTAGCGATTATTACCTAAAAATGTGTCCCTTGCCGAAATAACAACTACCAATGTGAGAACATCGAAAGAGAGATTAAGATTCTAGATTGCGCAAACGTTTAAATATATAAGTTAAGATAAATCTTTTGTTTATAAAAACACTAAAAGCGCAAAAGCGATCTTTAAAAACTGGTTTTGTCAATATTTTGTTTTATAAGTAAATCACAATTAGTGGTCGTTTAGCTTTTCTCAGCTAAAATTAAATTTTTGGGCAGATCTTTATTACGAAATAATTTGCCACAGAAAGCTTTCTTATTTTTGGATAATGCGTCATTATATCAGCCAACTGAAGAACTCGAACCTGAAAATGGAATGTTTTTATTGCTAATGTGACTACGTTGATATAATCAGTAAATCAAACTATTCTGAGAAACAGTATGTTTAGTTCCTTCGTAATAGGCTGGAAATAAGTAGCCAATGCTTTCAAAAAGATTTAACTAAAATATACAGCATTACATTTATCAATCTAATAGGATAAATGAATGCCAACAGATATTCAAAAATGCTGGAGCGAAAGTTAAAAACTAACACACTGCCTGGTGTCTAAGAACGATGTAAATGAAGATGTATTAATAATTTAAATGTACACTCCCGCTTAACGGAAGTATGGATACTTGATTAAATTTTATATAACGGTCATAAAAATTATATTAATGCCAATAAATAGCGATAGTATTATTATACTTTCTTCTTAAGAAGGTTTATAATTCAAATAGGTATTTTATTTATATATATTCTCCAAATAATATGAAACAATTTTATCTAAAAATAACTATAATGACATGATATTGCATCTCAATAGCATTCTACGATAATTCGAACTATATATAATCAAGATTAGTGGTACGGTCATTAAGAAGGGATTAAAGTCTAAAAATTTACCTGAAATGAGTCGGTTACCCTATTACTACCTCATTGTGCCCATCAGTAGATCACTGAACATGCTTGTGTGAAGTTGCCTATTTTGTAAGCGAACAGTTTCTATTTACAAAATGACACGGGGAAAGTCGCTTAATAGTAGAACACGATCAGCGATACTTACTTTGCATTGTGAGGGGTATTCAGTTCGCGGTACTGTCGAAAAAATAAAAGTGAAAAAAACCGACAGTGAAGTTCACAATTCGTCGGTTTCAAGAAACGGGCAATCTGGAAGACCGTTATCAGCCGTTACCATCGAGAGGTACTTCCAAAGCTGACTACGAAAGAATTAAATTAATCAGCAAAAGAAATAGAAAATTAACGGCACCTGAAATAACAGCCGAATTTAATCAGTGCCATGTTAAAGAAATTTCTTTGAATACAATGAAACGACGATTGGTGGAAGCAAATTTACACGGTTTACACATTATTACGACGTGGAAATAAGCAAAAACGACTTCAATGGCCAAGACTACACCGTAATTGGACAATCGATGAGTGAAAGAATGTACTGTGGAGTGACGATTCGAAATTTGAAGTGTTCGGGCAAAAGAGAAGAATTTTCGTAAGACGATCGACGCGAGAAAAAATGAAAGTGAAACATGGGATGATTCTGTTGTAGTCTAGGGATATTTTTCATTAGCCGGAATGGGAGATTTGATAAAAATAGATGGTATGAGAAAGGAGAATTACCCAGAAATTTTGGAAAATCACGTTTTACCGTCAGGCCTGCATTTAATTGGTAATAATTTTGAATTTAGCAATGATAACGACCCCAAACACACGTCGTTGTTATGTAAAAATTACCTTGAGGCGGAGATAAATGAAAATATTTTGAAAGTAATGACATGGCCACCTCAGAGTCCGGACCTCCAACTCCATTGAATTATTATGGGGTGAACTCGATAGAAGAGTTAGAAAGGAACATCGATCGAAAAACTTTGGAATATTTTACGAAAAGAATGGAGTAACATTACACTAGATGTAATAAGAAAATTAATAGAAAGAACGCCTCGAATAACAAAAGCTGTAATCGCCGCGAACGGTGGTTTCTTCGATGAAAATAAAGTATAGTTAATATAATATATAAGTATATTAGGAACAAGTTTAATGAATTGTAATTTTAATTTGTCTTATGTAAAGAATCAATAAATATTAATTTTTGTTCAATTTCGTTGATATTTTTTATTTATTTTTTTTTGTGTTGCTTGATATAGTTGCTGTCCATACTTCCGTGAGGGGTAGTATATGTACGTAATTCTAGAATGTATGGATGGAATATATTTCATATTTGGAAAAAAAAAGAATGAAGAAAAAAATAACAGTAGACGATACATCCAATGGAAAAAAACTATGAACAAGAAATAACAAAAGTAATTTCGTGATATACAAGCTCTAAATATTGCTATAGAATAGCCAAAACGTAACATTGCTATAGACATTATTGTTTCAAAAAGTGTGTAGAACCGAGCGAAATTGCTTTGTAATTTATTACTAATTTGTTTTATTATTCGCATCCCCCAAATGTGAATATTTTCGGTAACGAGAACACCTCTTGGGTCACATTATTGCGATTGTACTGTATAATAAATGAACACAGTAATTGAAAAGTATTAGAGACTTACTAATGCAATTATAGTTGGAGAAAGATGATCCTAGAAATAGGCACTTACTTGAATAGCTTCATTGTAATTTAAATTTAAGAGTAAGTTCATGTACATGTAACAATCGATATAATACTAACACGAATAATGTGTACATATTTTAAATAAGCAAAAATCGTATTTGCAACAAAAACTTTACTGTGTTTTTAAAAATTCAGCAGAAAAGCAAGTATATTTTAAAATAACCAGTGAAGCGGCTTTGCATTTTGTGGGTCACTATCAGGCACAAAGCGTTATTAATATAATGCGATATACACAAATATCATAAATACTCCATATGCCGCTCAACTTATACTGAATAGAAATACACCTGCAAAAAAAAGGTACAACAAATAACTATGCGAACTTGATGTTTCACTTTTTTTAGCGATGTTATTTACAGTACCATAGGCGTAGTAATTTCTCTATAGTTAGAGCTATAAAACATATCTTTTAATTTTATTTATTTAAACAATATGTACATATACCATTTCATACTTTGATAATAATTGAGGTGTTCGTAATTAATTTTTTAAAATTGTTCTCATTCTGTTAAGTATTAAATGATTTCCTTTGTTCCAAAATCAAATTCATCCAGAAATAGTTATTAATTTATCCATCATTGAATTTACAAAGCTAAATTCAATGTTCATTGAATTTAACTTTATTATTCCTTCCAATAAAGGCATATTTTTATGTACAAAATATTTGATGTCTTCTGGCAAATATTGGAAATATGTTTCAATATATTTCAATTTATTTAATAATTCCGGTTTTACACGCCTAATAAATAAATTATTATCAATAATCTACATTTTTAAAGCAGAACTCATTAATATGTTTTCATAATGATCATTAAAAAATTTATATACGGAAATTCATTTCTAATATATTCATACAGCCGATGCAGGAGATAATAATAACTTTTATTGTCCAATCTTGCACTGTTACAGGGTAAATAGAATAAATATACGTTTATAGAAATATATGTAGTAACTATAGTAACCAAAGAAATGTATAAAGAAATGAAAAATATAGAATAAAAAATAACGAATAGTTTGCTGGCAAAAAAACTAAATAACAACGGTTTTAGCAAAGAGTAATTTTCGAAAAATTGTGAAGTACAAAAACTAAATGCAGTAACGCAGATGTTATTAATATCTGGAGCAACACTTTGGCTTGAATCAAATAAAACGCCAAAATCTTCCACATCAACTTTTGCAAGACTGCAATTATTAATATAATATACTGAGTTGATAGAATAAACCTTCTTCGTGCAAGAATCAAAACAGCCTTTCTTAATGTTTAACTGTAACTTGTACACAGAGCAAGTACTATGCAATTATATCAAGATTATATTGTAGCTGAAAGACATCATTTCAGGTCCTGCTAGACCTGCAAACTTTTAAATCATCCGCATAGGCCACTTGTTGACATCCTTATCCTGATGTCAACAAGTCATTGATGAGAAGAACTAACAACAGTTGCCCTAAATAAAATCCCTGTAGAATTCCAGACGAAGAAGAATATTCTAATAATTTTTAATCATTGTAATAAATATAATTTGATATGTTTACCAGATACGACATCAAAAGCCGATGAAGGGAAGTGCTCAAACCAAAAGCCGACAAGTATAGCAAGTAAAATTCCATAGTCTATTTTATCAAAAGCACTACTAAAATCAGTGTAAATGACATCTACTTGACCACATGCATCAAGGTGTTTAATAATAAAGTGGCATATGATAGATCTTCACCGATAAATCCATGCTGATAGAATGAGATACTTGATACGGCATTAAGGTGTAGGCAGGAATAGATAAAATTTTCGACAATTTTAGTAAATTTTGACAAAATTGCTATTGGTCTATAATTATCGTCGTTTTTTTTGAAAACTGGTTTAATTCTAGCACGTTTCCACACCATTGACATATAATCAATTTTAAAGGTCTATCATCACCTACAATCTCTTTTTGAGGAAATTTAGACCCTATATTCATTACCACTTCTTCGGTAACCGGTAACAATGTAAAGGGTAAATGGTTATAGTGTTGAACAGGCAAAGGATAATTCATGCTAGGAAGGTAGACAAAAGATAACTTACAGGCAAAAGCGTGCACTATAATACTCTGAAGAGAATCAAGAGAGATTTCAATATGAATAAGGTTTTAGCAGGTATATGCGTTGTGCTTTGTTTTAGTTTCAATACAAGAAATATTGGCAGCAACAAAAGTCTCATGTCTGTTGATTTAATTAATTGCTGTGGTTCTTGATTTAATATGTCTTGTTAATACCGTATTTTATTATATTTAGTAATAAATAAGTATTATATAAGAAAGCTGTTATGTTTCAGTTGAAAGAAAGTAACTAAATTGGTTTAAACATATAGATAGAATGGATAACAGCGCAACAGTTAAAACAATAATAGAAACCAAAAGTGAATAAGAGTAGAAAATAAAGACCTAGAAAAGGAAGACCTAGAAAAAGGGCGGAATGAGAAAATATATTGACTAGGAAATAAGAGGGGAAAGATACTAGGAAAAATGAAAAGATTAACCAATAAAAGGAGAATAGAATAAATTAATTAGTACATTATAAAGAGTACGTTTGATATCTTCAAAGCTATAGAAGTTTTAGTTGTTGTTTAATTTTTAATTGCGTCAACCACTCCTTCGTACAATGTAAACGGCCAACTTTATAACATCCTTTGTTTGTTCTTTGTTTAATTCCACACTTCTTGTGGACAAAATATTTTTAACTGTTGTAATTTAAAATACTCAAGTATATTTTTCAACCATTATCATCATTATGTTTGTAATTAACAAAGTCAAAACGTCAAATAAAATTTGTGGCAAAATACCACGACGCTCAACGGAAAGCAAATAGCTTTCGTAAGTGAACATGTTAAAAGTCGTATAAGTACCTTTTAAATTTGTTTCAAAGCTATATAGTGAAATTTAGATAATAATTTATTACAACTTTAAAGCCGAAAATGAAATTTTTGCTTAATTAATACTAAAAAATAAATAATAATCATTTTATATATAGTTTTAGATAGATTATGACGATACAGCTTAGGAAAATAATTTTATTTATACAAATTTATTTAGTAAAAAGTACTAGTTAATTACAATAAATAAAGCTATACAATATAATTAATGTAGAATTATAGTCCACATAAAGCAGTTTTGCGATGGTTCATGCGCTAATAGCATGTATTATACTATACGTCGCACAGTAACAGAAAGTTGCATTTCGATCATGACTTATACCTGAACAAGTACCTATACAAAGACATATAAAACTGGTACCTATTTGTTTAAACATTAAACAACGTTTTTGATAATTTATTCCGGTACAGCAAACATAATAAAATAGAGACGGAGTTGAATAGGGAAAGGGAGACGGGAAGACGGAGAGACAGAGACAGTAAATATGCAATGGCACCATGAATCACGATACGTTATGTTCACAACAACCAAGGCACAGAAACAAAGTTCACACAATGCATGTAAAGTTCCCTACATGAAAATGTTTTAAATTAATTTTTAACTTTTAAATGTTAGATTTTGCTATGTACATATCTTTAAAATATTCGTTATAATAATTTAATAGAAAGTTTATGTAAACACACATTATATCTGAGACACCAAAATGTTTTATTTTGTAAGTTTGTCGTAATGTTACTAGTTACGATAATAAACATTTTATTACATATAAATGAGATAAAACAATCCCTAAATTTGGCTTTGATACCTAAACAGATCTTTAAATTCACCAGCTAAAAGATAAAAAATCGTACTATAATGACAATATGTCGAAATAATTCTCTTCTAAACATATTGTACAAGCTGCTTCGGTGCAACAAAATGATGTTCTAAGTTACTGTTAAGAAAACATGTGACATAAATTTGGATAAATTTAAATCTTATCAAATCATTAATTTATTGTCATTTAAGGCCCTACTTTCGAGTTCCCTTGATTAAATATAAAAATAATTTTAATTGCTTATCGGACTAGATAATATTGTGGAATGCAAAATCAATTCATGAAGATTTTTCTTCTTTCAGAAAATCTTATACTGCATTCTAATTCTGCCACCTATTTTATGATCGCATATGAAATTTGATTAATTTGATATTTGATTTGAAAGCTCCAGCAATGTTAATAAAGTGCTAAATGAAAAATCCTAAACTACTAATGTTACAATTCGTGGCACAATTAAATGTTTATTTCTTAAAGGACTAAACGCCGCAGAAAACATTGGTTAATATGCACTAAACTTTAAGCAACAATGTTCCTTTGAAAACCACAATTTGCCGCTTAATTGCGCAACGTGAATGTGTTGAAATGAGCATGGAAAATGGTCTTCAATCAAAACTGAAACTCCGGAAATTATCAATAAACTACTGAAGAATTGAAATCGAGGCTATCGCTTTGATGTCAGATAATACTTTGAAGATATTTAACAGAAACCAAGGCAATTTCTGTAAAGAACTGATACGGTTAATGAAGTCTGACCACTACGTACCAAGGTCCTCTCGTCCGCAGAAATCCATTATTATTATGGAGTAGATTTTTCGCAGTTCCTCAGTATATCGCCGGAAAACATTTCACCCAACCATATATCTATGAGTTTGAGCTCGGACTGTATACGGCTGAAATTGTACGGTTTTATTATCTATCACAAAACAGTACTTGCTACAAATGCGATGTTTCACATGCCTATTTAAAGGTAGTTATCATGGCTATTATTGTGTTCATTAAATGACGGGCTCTACTCAGTCTATAAGATCTTCTATTATTGATTGAAAAATTTTCTGTCTATTGTTGTTGTTTTTATAGTGACTGCTTTTTACATATTTCTTGACTCTTCTTGACTCAAAAGTTCTGTTAGTTTGATTGCAAATGGCGCATATTATTTTTTCTTGTTCCTTTGTGTAACGTTTGTATTGTTTGGTGCCACGGTATCAATTATATAAGTTTTCTTTTACTTTTTATCAATATATGTAGTTGTGCAGTTTCTTCCAGTATGTTCTTTAATTATGTGTTTTCTGTTGTTCTTTGTGGAGATTACATCAACTTGTATTGCTAAAACAAATTCTGACGTTTCAAAAACCAATTGGCCCATTTTTAGCCATTGATGTCATGTTTTATCTATGTTTATGTCTTGCATGATATTTTAATGAGTGCCCTGTAGTGCTTTACTAGATCACCAAATTTTTTGTTCAACGTTTCCTTGTTTTAGATTTAATGGTGTATATTTGCTGCCTGTTAATAGGATTGTTATGTGTATGGGCGTTTTAAAAGTATTTTCTTAAATTTAGTTTTTGTATGTTGTTAAATGTTTATATATGTATGTCACACTTTTGTTTCCTTCGTTTCTAACTATAGTAATACATTCTATGCAGGAATTTGGACGTATTATACGGTATTTTGTTATCCTCGCTTTTATTTTTAATATTTCTTTTCAGTCTTTTATTACGAAAAAAACTATGCCTAAATATGTACACTACCGTCCATATTAGTTCTAACACTCAAATACATTTAAAAAGGCGAAAACATTTAAACTAATTTATGTCAAAACTTTATAGATTATAATGTACAATAATAAAAATTAGAGTAATTCTAACGTTAAATAAACAAAGATATCTTAAACATTCCGCTCATCTAAAGAAACTACAATTCGAGGCTTCCGTTTCTCTAGTTTGTCAAGGACTCTATTCGGTATACTATTCCATTCTTCTTGCAATATGTCCAACAAGTGATTTGTTGAGGTAGGACACACTTTTCGAACCCTCCTGTCCAACTCACCCCATAACAACTCTATGGGGTTTAGGTCGGGGCTTTGTGATGATCGTGTCATTATTTATAAGGAATTAATATTTTGTTCGCTATTTAAGAAATTCTTTCATATTGTTGCTGAGTGTTTTAAGTCATTGTCCTGTATAAACACAAAATATTCGCCGATTAAACGTAGCGCCGATGTTATTGCATTGTCTTGCAAGATTTCTAAATAACCCTCTTTTCGCAAAATACCCTCGATTCGCTTCAAATCCCGTGTGCCGGCATAGCAGAAACAACCCCAAACAAGCACAGAAATTTTTTCTTGTTTGATTCGCTCTTCTTACAAAGGCACGTCTTGATTGTCCAAATACTTTAACTTTGTTTCATCAGTCCAGAAGACCCTTTTCCAATCATCCAGTGTTTGCCTGTTTTCCCGCCGAAGTAAAGGTTTTCTTACAGCATTCGGCTGTGCAGATTTGCATTTCTTTTCATCGTTGTAACAGAAATTTTTTACACGGTCGCGATTCATTTCTGGCGGAGATTTCGGATGCTGTCAGTCTCCTGTTTCGTTTACTCAGCAATTTTATACGCTCATCGTCGGAGTGAGATGTTATTCGCTGACCTGAACGTGTCAGATCTCTCAAACCGCCCGTGCGTTGATGTCGCCGAATGATATTACTAACAGTCGATTTATTAACATACGAGGGAGCGTTTTTATATTCGCGGAATGAGCGGGTTGTAGAGGGGTGAGTAGGCGCATTGGGGGCGTGGCCTGTGCAGCGACTCATGATTAGTTTAAATACGAAGTTTCATTGTTATTAGACAGTTAATCTTTGAGCTATCGTCAACTAAGTAACATAATCAGGAGTGAAAAGTGAAATATGGAAAAAAATCGAATATCGTGCCGTTATAAAGTTCCTTACCAGGCAAGGAAAATCAGTCGCGACCATAATGAATGAGATGTCATTGGTTTACGGCGACTCTTGTCCAGGAAAAACCATGGTGTACAAGTGGCATAGTTTATTTAAACAAGGAAGGGAATCCCTTGAAGACGACCCGAGGCCGGGCAGGAGCATTGAGGTGACCACGCCAGCACTTATCCAAAAAGTTGAACAAATTGTACTCGAAGATGCTCGACTAAAGAAGAAACAACTCACAGAAATGGTTGGAGTATCCGATACAACAATTTTTAAAATCCTACACGATCATCTCGGCATGTCTAAGGTCAGCGCAAGATGGGTGCCGAGAATGCTCACGCCGCCGCAAAAAGAACAGCGCGTAGAGTGTTCGCGTGCATTTTTGGACCTCTGCAATGAAGACAAGGATGGTGTATTGAGTGGAATTGTTACTGGAGACGAAATTTGGGTTCATCATTATGAACCTGAGTCCAAACAAGACTCCATGCAGTGGCATAAAAAGGCACAGCACCTCCCAAGAAATTTAAAGTGTCACAATCAGCTGGGAAACTCATGGCAACGGTATTTTGGGACTCGGAAGGAATATTGTTGATTGATTATAAAGATAAAGGTGTTTCTATAACCGGAGAATATTACGCTTCAATATTAGAGCGACTAAAAGAAGCCATTAAAGAGAAAAGACGGGGAAAATTGACAAAAGGTGTTCTGCTTTTGCACGACAACGCGCCCGTCCACAAGAGCCGCGTTGCGTTAGCTGCCCTGCATAAGGTGGGCTTCGAAATTGTGAATCACCCACCCTACAGCCCAGACCTGGCCCCGAGTGATTATTACCTGTTTCCGAAAATGAAAAAAGAGCTGCGGGGTAAAAAATTTACTGGCGATGATGAAGTCAAGGAGGCAGTTTCGGCGTATTTTGCAGATAAAGAGAAATCATTTTTTTATGAGGGTATAAATAAATTAATTGAAAGATGTGAAAAATGTATCCGTCTTGCAGGCGAGTATATTGAAAAAGAAAAATAATTTGGTTTTTTTTATTTCCACCCCTTGTCCCCCATTCCGCGAATATAAAAACGCTCCCTCGTATGTCTTTTCGGAAAGTTGACGCACTGACTAACCTTCTTGATAAGAAACAAAAATTTCAGAACGTTTTCCTAAACTTGTTGGTTTTCCTCTCGGCATTTTAAGAAGTTCACATAAAAAGTACGGTCTTATCAGTAGAGCGGCGACGAAAGTGGCAATACCATAGGCGGTACGGTAGAACGGGCAATTGGTGCGCAGTAAATGAGATCAGTCACATCAAATACAATACGGTTCACGGTTAGTGTTTATAATAACTTCACACAAACATGTCGCGAAAGTCTGCGCCGTTTGCTACGTCGGTTAGAAAATACATAGCAGAAATTCCCGATTCAAAGTATGATGGATGTGCAGTATTGTGTTTGGTTTGTAATAAGCGACTTATAATACGGAAGAAAGACAATTGTAAAAAACATGTGAACAGTGCAATACATAAACTGAACAAAAGAAATGAAATACCTTTATGATTTTTTATTTATGTTGACTGCATG
Organism: Dermolepida albohirtum; assembly: GCA_031893035.1. Lineage (NCBI taxonomy): Eukaryota > Metazoa > Arthropoda > Insecta > Coleoptera > Scarabaeidae > Dermolepida > Dermolepida albohirtum. Next base: position 23,463 of record JAVIWB010001521.1, on the reverse strand, counting down.
TAATTTGCCGCTTCGTTTAATCAGCAAACGCCCTTTTCAACTGTTCTGGAATAAATATCTGCCAAATTATAAATTACCTGCAAGAAGAACTTTACAGAAACATTTGCCGCGTTTAAGAGAGAGGCTTGAAAATATAGCAAGAAGAGAATTGCATAATAAAAATGTGTGGATTACTGTAGATGAGACTACTGATTTAAAAAAAAATAGTATAATAAACGTAATCGTACGTATTTTATCAGCCAACACATTTTCACAGTCCTATTTGTTAGCCTGTAAACGTATACAAGCATGTACTGCGGCAAATAATAATGAACACCTTAAAGAAATTTCACATTCATAGTACTCAAGTCTGCATGCTTGTAACAGATGGTGCTGCTACTATGTTACTACTCGGACGTTTACTAAAAGTAACTTTTCCTAAATTAATACACATAACTTGTGTACTCCATGCTCTTCATTTAGTTGCTGAAAATGTTAGAAGTAGTTATAAAAACGTTGATCATTTGATTGGATCCACCAAACAAGTGTTTCTTAAATCCCCTAAACGACTTAAAGAATTTCATGAAACTTGTCCAGATATTTCGGAACCACCGGAACCCATTCTTACACGATGGGGCACGTGGCTAAATGCAGCTTTTTATTACCATAAGAATTTTCACAAAGTTAAATCCGTTATATCAAAATTTAGGCCTGCCGAATCCCAAGCAATCAGAGACAGTCAACATCAATATTAAAATCCCCAAATTCTGGAAGATCTGCATACAATATATAACAATTACCATCTATTAGTAGAAGCAATTACAAAACTTCAAAACGAAAACGATTCGCGCCCTTAGACGCATCACTATGCATAGTGCAAAATGTGACCGCTCATTTGCATAGTTTAACTGACGCTGCTGGTGTACGAGCTCATCAAAAATTATTAAGTGTTTTAAAAAAAAATCCGTGCAAATAGTGAGCCCTGGAATGATTTTGAACAACAGCTTCTTTCTGCCAAAATTACATCAATAGACGCCGAACGATCTTTTTCTCTACACAAAAACATTTTCTCGTCGCGAAGGACGTCATTTACAGAAGCAACCGTAGAGACGTATGCAATGATGCAGATGTACAGTTACTTCCACAACACATTACCAGGGTTATGAAATTACATATTACTAGGTAAGCACTAATTGTGTAAGAATAAGTCTAGACACGGCACTGCTACGGACACTTTCGCCGCAGTTTATAATTTACACTTAAACACCAACCGTGAACCGTATTGTATTTGATGTGAATGATCTCATTCACTGCGCACCAATTGTCCGTTCTACCGTACCGCCTATGGTATTGCCACTTTCGTCGCCGCTCTACTTATCAGTGATGCGCACGCTAGCAAGTTTATTTGAAGACTAATGCATATTTCAGTACACAAGACTCTTTGGGGTGAGAGCAGGTAAGTTTTGGTTGCCATATTTTCTCAAAAATAATCGTATTTATGGCGATACGGATTATTCCAGGAATATCGTAGTGACTCATACAATATAATAGTTATTTGTAGGTGCTCTAATAGATACATTTGCCTGCAATTGGTTATAAATCTCGTAAAGGACCTAATGTAAATATATTATTTATATTTAAACGTAATTTTATTATTTTTTAGAAAAGTTTACTAAATTTCACTAGCTGTCCAAACTAATATGGACGGTATTGTATATAATTATTCGTATATACTCAAGAATTCATGGCATGTAAGTTCTCCATGTAAAATAATATAAAAATATTTTCATTTTTTTATTCATGGTGTATAAATGTTTGTAATACAATTAAATTATATATATATATATATATATATATATATATATATATATATATATATATATGCCTTTACATGTTTAAGTACAAATAAATGAAAATATTCTTTTGAATTTAAGTGGGATGCATAATTAAACAAATTTCAAACGCTCTATTTTGTTTAAGATTAATGTTCATTATTCGTGCGTCAAAGCCAATGCGGTTATATAGAATGTACATACATACGTACGTATGCACATACACGAATACAAATTTACGTTTTGTGGTTAAGAACTAAATATTTTTTACGTCAAAACTACCTTGACGCTATAATTTTGCGTCAAAAAGACGAGATTTCAATACAAACAAGTACGTGTAACTTCAACATAAATTATTTTAAAGAGAGAATATAAGAAATTAGAAATTTCTTATATTCTCTGTTTTAAATTTTAATTAAAGTAACTTCTGTTAAATTATTTAATTTTCACAAAGTAAATATCACATTAGATGAAATCGAATTAAAGCGAAAATTGTTTTAGTATTCATTTGAAATAAATATCACATCAGAATCTACACGAATCCAAGGAAATTATTATCAATGCTTAAGTATGTATATATAACAAGAAAATTGAATTTTGTCTGAAGAATTTCTATGTGGGAATAGATAAAACTTTCAAAGAATCAAACACCAAACCAAACAACTTCTAGCTGATCTGTTTGTATTTCCTTTTTATATCAAAGCCATTCAGGTATTCAGGCAATTTAAACCAATAAGAGAAAAAGTTTTAAATTAATTTAGAAATAAGTAGTTAGCAGTTTTCTGAAATAATCCAGTTGCTGTTTGGTAGCAAATGCTCGTATTTTAGTTTTTAAGTTTTTTCATTCCAAACTCATTGACAATTGGAGCAGTCAATTTTTATCAGTACGATAGAATAGGATCCGTTGTAGTAAGTATTTTAATCAGATTAGAAAAAGGTACAAATATGGTTTGAATCGAATTGGAAACACTGATATGCGCTAACTTTTTTTGTTATGTGAAGAAATTATACAGTCAACAAAAAATAAGAAAAACAACTTAAAATTCTAGCAGATACGAAAAATTATAAATTACTGTCTATATATATATATATATATATATATAATTGCTTACAAATTGCCAGCTTTTATTATTTTAAACAAAAAGACTGTACTGTACCTAAGGAATATCTTTTTACAGGTGTTATAATTTGATTGGATTGTATACTATTCTAACGAGTTTGTTGGCATGTTAGGTATTCCACTGGGTTCACTCTTATTTATCCCTTTTATTAACAACCTTTTACTAAAAATGAACTGTCCCATTTAACATTTGCCGACTATTTGTTTATTTATTTATTTAACTTATGGCACTTAACTTATGGACTCGCAGTATTCTGTCGTCGAATATACGAGACTTAGTGCAAAGACCCGCAGAGTAGCTGTGCGTGCTCCTTACGATGTCCCAGCAAGTTTGTAAAGGATTCTTTTACTCATTTATAGTTTCGCAGCGACATTGGACAAGTGCTTTCTGCACGAAAGCGTCCTATCCAGCATTACCCCAAAATACTTGGGATACGAGTTGTGAGGCAGAATAGTGCCATTAAGGGTTACTGTAGTGCTTTTTGGGCTAATTTTTGTTGTGCAAATGAAAACAATACGTTTTAGTTTCTTTAGTGCTTGGTGTGAGAAGCCATGGTTGGAAGGAAGCGCGAAGTTTTTGCAGATCTTCAGTGAGTGTGGCTTCAAGGGCATCCATGATGGTATTCTATGTTGCTATGGCAATATCATTCGCATGCGGGGTGTTGTTTCTGGTATATCGAATATATTAAAAAGAACTGGGGCCAATACGGAGCCCTGTGGAAGTCCATTATTCAGTAGCTTAGTAGTACTTAATGTCCGTCCCATGGGTATTTGAGTAGCCCTGTTTGATAACATATTATTGATTAGCTGGCTCAGCTGTCTGCATCCTATAGCTTATTAAAACTAAACGTCGATAATAGCTGTGTTGTTACGTATACAAAATTCACGTTTAAACTATACATTAAAGAAGTATCTACTTCTGTGTCTCTTGGTTTTGTTAAGATATTGTAGATATCTGAAGCTTTCGAAGTCTTTCTATTTTGCATATGTTATGAACAAGATTGAGTACGCTGATATTATATAGTATAATATCTATGCTTGCATCTGTATCTTGTTGGACAGATATACGAGAGGTTTTTGAGATACTTATCTTACAAGATGGATGGAGTATTTCCGCCTATTGGAAACAGTCAATTCTCTTTGGGCAGAAGAAATGAGCACTGTACGAAGTTTCTGTGGAATCTGATACACAGCAAAATTGAAAATGAATTTTTATTATCAAAAGTGGCTTTCCATGTGCTAAAATTTTCTGCTAGATTTGAACAGAAACATTTACCAACGGCGAAGACTGGTATACTACAACGCGCACCTTTAACAATTATATGTAAAAATGCAGACAAACTCCTTTCTGATGTGTCTCTCGAGTTTAAATGAGTATTTTGTTTTTTTTTTGATTTTGCAGCAACACAAATTGTGTTTTATTTGCAATATTTATTATTGTTTATAAGTGGGTGTAATACATGTTGGACAATAAAAGCATATTATTATTATTGAAGATATTTGGGAAAAGATACTTGTGCTCTTAAGAAAACTAAGCATTCTAATAACAGATGCATTACGAAAATATCAGGTTGTTACAAATGTAATGTCCGTTTTTTCCTTCAGTCTGAACTGAATCGCACCTGTGTGAAGACATGTATGTTTTTGGTGAAAATTATTATTGTATTTGTAGAAAAGGGTATTTATTTTGAAGTGTGTACCTGTTCCATTTCTTGGAAAGATTAATACACCTGTCCTTGTCTCGCCTATGGAAATACTATCGGCAAGAGATATTCGGGCAATTTACCTCTTTCAATTTAAAAAGGGATTAAATGCAGCTGCAGCAACGCGAGAAATTAATCAGACGTTCGGTGAAACCACGTGTAATGAACGCACATTACGGCGATGGTTTAAAAAATTCAGTGAGGGAAATTTTGATTTGGAAAATGAGCCTCGCGGATATGCGCGTAGCACCGTTAATGACGACGAGCTGCGTGTAGAAGTTGAAAGTAATCCGTCGACAACAGTGCGTAGCCTTGCAGAAACATTTCAAGTGACCATTGCCACCATTAGTCGTCACCTTTCTTCGATTGGCAAAGTGAAGAAACTCGATCGATGGGTGCCGCACCAATTAACGGAAGCCAATAAGCTCCGTCGATTAGAGGTGGCTACCTCTTTGGCTAATCGACAAAAAGTTGAACCGCTTCTTCATCGAGTGGTAACGTGTGACGAAAAGTGGATACTTCATGATAATCGGAGACGGTCAGGACAATGGTTAGAGCGAAGTGAAGCACCAAGACAGCATGCACGAGCATCACTTCACCCGCGAAAGACTATGGTGACTGGATGGTGGACCAGTAAGGATATTATTCACTATTCCTTTTTGCAACCTGGTGAAACCATCACGGCAGCGTCCTATTGTGCCGAACTGGAAACTATGCATGGAAAATTGAGCCGCTTGCAGCCCTCACTAGTCAATAGACATGGACCCATACTTCTTCATGATAATGCAAGACCTCATGTTGCACGACAGGCAATCCAAAAACTTTCGGAATTTGGTTACGAAATTCTCCCTCACCTACCTTACTCACCTGACCTTTCGCCAACTGATTTTCATTTTTTCCGAAGTTTAGACAATCACTTAAAAAATAGGGACTTCCCTAACCGGGAGTCTATAATAGCAGTGTTTGAGCAATATGTGAGCCGTCAAAACCTAGATTTCTTTTCAAAGGGAATTTTTCAGCTTCCAGGCCGTTAGCAACAAACTATTGATGTAAATGGAGACTATTTTGCAGAATAAATATCTATATTTTTTTAAATTTAGACTTTTTTTTATTCCTTACAAAATCGAACATTTCATATGTAATAACCTGATATTTAACTGATAACATTAAACTTAAAGTAAAAACAAAGAAATTATTTTCTGGTAATAATACCAACAGGTTGACTAGTCGACTTAAATTATTGTTAATAAATCTTTTAAAAGTAGAATGAGAGCCCATTATGAATCACGATCAAATCGAAAAGATCATCCATTGACACCAATTAATAAAATAAAACGAGTATCGTCATCTATAATAGCTCTGTAGATTTTGTAGTCTTAGAACGATATCTCTGAAGAAAAACTCTTTTACAATGTTGCATTACTAATGATTTAAATGTCACTGGAGATAATTTGCTCTGGTGGAATAGTGAAGAGAGAATTCAAGTTTTGAAACGGATTGTGGCGAAAGTGAAAGAATATCTGAAGAAGGTTCTCAATAAATCAGGTAGTTTCTTATATTATAGAACCTGTTTAAGAAAATAAAAATGTTTCGTATTTTTCGATACCTAAAAGGGGAACTACAAAAGTTTTCTCCCTAATAGTGAAGCAAACGCCAAGATTTTTTTTGACAATTTTATTCTTCAAAGTACCATAATCTTCTATTTCAAAGCACTTCGCTTGTCTTACGTCTTTACGATTTCTGTTCGTGTTTAAAATAAATATTAATCTCTTCTTTCAACTGGTTATTGTCAACAAAATAACGGCCTCTGAGGTACTTTTTGAAATTTATAAATAAAGACATATACAGACTATATTGTGAGTGACCTAGTTCAAAGCTATACTCGCTGAGAATCCACGTCATATCATATTTGTTTGCGTCTGGGCAAAATTATAGACATAGCGAAGCATGTTGATCCCTGTTATAACTTAATAATAATAATAATAATAATAATAATAATATTTTATTACAAAAACCAAGTATACATAATATCAGAACACACAAAAAATAGCGGCTCAAACATATTACACATACCATACGCTAGAAATACGTCACTAAAAAGAAAAGGAAATACTACAAATTTCTACATAAAAATTCATTTAAACTGCACAGTTTATCGCAAGCAAGTACTGCTTAAGATTGTTTTTAAAATTGGGGAAGTTATTGATACTTTTAATATTATGAGGTAAGTTATTGTATAGTTTGCAGCCCATAAAATATATACCTTTTTGGAACACAGTTGTAGAATGAGAAGTAGGCAGTAGATAATGGTCGGCTCTTGTTTCATATTTGTGCTTTACATTCCCATTCGAAAATGCCTCCTTGTGCTTAAACACGAAGCAAAGAAGGTCCAGTATATAAATATCGTAAAAAGTTAGAAGCGAATCCTTTCTAAAGCGTTCCCTGCACGAGTCCCTGTAGCCCATCACAAACATAATTCTGAGGGCCCGTTTCTGCAAATGAAACACTCTAACTACTTCCGGTGACACACCCCAGTGTATCACCTCATATCTCATAGAAGACACGAAATTGGCGTGCTAGAACGCTAGTAGAGTACTCCGATTGCACGTTTTGCGGAGCAGCTTCAGGGTAAAACACGCCTTAGCCAAGGTACTGCACACGCTATCAATATGAGTGGCTCACTTTAGGTTTTCGTTAACAGTCAGATCCAGGATCCTCGCAGAAGAAACGCAATCGAAGGTCTCATTATTTATTAATACATGAGGTAGATGCTTAATTTTATTATGAAAGTAAACCAATTTGGTTTTTCCATCAATGAATATCCCCATACAGGGGAGGCCAATGTCAAGCGAGTAATAAATAGTGTTCAGGTACTTAGGTCATTTATAACGTCTTTGCTAACTCCAGCTTAACTTAGGCTGATGAAATTAAGCACCTTTTAATAGAATCCTAGAGTAATAGATAACTTTAATGGTTCTAGTCGAAAACTGATCCATGCTATAACAAAGCAATTGTTTTGTTATGTGACATTATCATTGCTAACTTCTTTAAAAGTAGGAGGCAGGATGTAATGAATATCAGAAAGATAAGTTAAAAAGTGACACTCACAATTCGATAGAAGTTACTATTTTTAAAGGAAGATGTAAACTAATTATTACATAATAATCATTCTGTTCACTACCACTTCTTTTTTCTTTCTCTTGCAGAGTACAGTACACATAAGAGAAATAGTGTAGCCACAAAACTATTTCTCTTACTGCTAGTGAAGCAAATGAGCTATTTTGTAATTGCACAAATCACATAAATACATACGTCATTGAATTATAAGTAGATCCCACTACATAGATAAGAGATGATCAGCACGCATCTCTCATTATTTTCTTTCATTTGACTTTCAACCATCAGTTAGCTCGCGCTTGTTAATTTCCAAGAAGGTCAAATGTTAGAAGTCTTCAAGTTACGCGCGTAAACAATCACATAATTTATTTTTTTATAGTGTTATTAATAGCATGACACGTTAATGGAAATTTTTGAGTCTTCAATTACAGAACAGGACATTTATATAGCAAATTCATGGCAAAATATTATATTTAATTATGTAATATACAGATAATTATGCGCGAAATTATTTAAAAAATTATTCATTAATTGTAATTTATATATATATATATATATATATATATATATATAAATCGTGTAAACAGATAATTCTACCCATATAAGGATCGATATTTACTAACTCCATCTATTTGAATAAAAAGAATTATTCGACCAATCAAATAAGACATAAGTTAAGATTTACACAAATGTTTATGCAAACCATCTGATAAAAGCAAAAATTAAGTAAAAGAAAAAACAAAGTTCCTTTTTACTGTTAAATTAATTCATTTAAAATCTTCAAATTTCCACAATTACAGTTTCAAAAACAGCAAAATTATTAAAACTAAATCACCGATAACAATAGGTCGCATCAATTATAAAAGAAAAAAGAAGACGGTAATACTCACTCATAGAAAAATTATATTAATAATTCTGCTACATCTATTTAAAATGCAGGAGACCGGCAAAAGACTAAAATTAATTTCTGTAATGCAGTTCAATTGAATCAAGCAACACAGAAATTACACAGTTAAAACTTGAAAAAGGTAAGCTCGAATTTTTGCATTTTATTATTTTAATAGCTTTCGATTTTCCAATTTTTTCTTAGAAGTACTAATTTTATAACATTTAAAGTAGTATTTAGTGATGAATATTTCTCTGAAGTGATCCCTGAAGTAGATCAATTTTAAAGGTAAAAAAATAGGGAAACCTTCAAAAAAGGTCTAAAAAACGAGTAAGATACATTTATTTTCTGTGACACAATACAACAGAATCAATACAAAATGATTTATTAACTAATTAATTTAGGTAGACTAATACCTCTTTCCCTAGAGCAAAATCATGAAAATTCGAGTAGCAATCTAATTGAGAAGCGTGAGGTTATGTTTAAATCCCAATTCTACGATATACGAGGGAGCGTTTTTATATTCGCGGAATGAGCGGGTTGCAGAGGGGTGAGTAGGCGCATTGGGGGCGTGACTTGTGCAGCGACTCATGATTAGTATAAATACGAAGTTTCATTGTTATTAGACAGTTAGTCTTTGAGCTATCGTCAACCAAGTAACATAATCAGGAGCGAAAAGTGAAATATGGAAAAAATCGAATATCGTGCTGTTATAAAGTTCCTTACCAGGCAAGGAAAATCAGTACTCGAAGATGCTCGACTAAAGAAGAAACAACTCGCAGAAATGGTTGGAGTATCGGATACAACAATTTTTAAAATCCTACACGAACATCTCGGCATGTCTAAGGTCAGCGCAAGATGGGTGCCGAGAATGCTCACGCCGCCGCAAAAACAACAGCGCGTAGAGTGTTCGCGTGCATTTTTGGACCTCTGTAATGAAGACAAGGATGGTGTATTGAGTGGAATTGTTACTGGAGACGAAACTTGGGTTCATCATTATGAACCTGAGTCCAAACAAGACTCCATGCAGTGGCATAAAAAGGGCACAGCACCTCCCAAGAAATTTAAAGTGTCACAATCAGCTGGGAAACTCATGGCAACGGTGTTTTGGGACTCGGAAGGAATATTGTTGATTGATTATAAAGATAAAGGTGTTTCTATAACCGGAGAATATTACGCTTCAATATTAGAGCGACTAAAAGAAGCCATTAAAGAGAAAAAACGGGGAAAATTGACAAAAGGTGTTCTGCTTTTGCACGACAACGCCGTCCACAAGAGCCGCGTTGCTTTAGCTGCCCTGCATAAGGTGGGCTTCGAAATTGTGAATCACCCACCCTACAGCCCAGACCTGGCCCCGAGTGATTATTACATGTTTCCGAAAATGAAAAAAGAGCTGCGGGGTAAAAAATTTACTGCCGATGATGAAGTCAAGGAGGCAGTTTCGGCGTATTTTGCAGATAAAGAGAAATCATTTTTTTATGAGGGTATAAATAAATTAATTGAAAGATGTGAAAAATGTATCCGTCTTGCAAGTGAATATATTGAAAAAGAAAAATAATTTGGTTTTTTTATTACCACCCCTTGTCCCCCATTCCGCGAATATAAAAACGCTCCCTCGTATAAAGCAGTTAAGCTGAAGAAATACGAAAAACAAATCGCCATAATAATACTTCTTATCAACAACTTAGTCCCAATTACAACAAGAATTGGCGAATTATTATTAAATATTTTCACCTGCACTCGTGGTGCAACTTTTTTGGCTGTCAGTATTCACTTTAACGAGCAGGGAAGCCACGGGTAATCTCCCCGGACAGCATGCCGTCGGATTGGATTCCCAAGACCCCAGGCGTGACAATCCAGTAATTTACCAGTGATCTATTAGCCCGCAAATTATATTGTTTGATATATACTTACCATTATCTTTTCATACTCAATAGAATTCTAGTTGTACGATATTTCTGTTATATATTTTGCTATAACAAACTACTTTATATTTCGAATCGTCCATTACGGATATACAATAAATTAAGCGCATCCGCTCTGAATTTAATTATGTATTTCAAGCGATAAGAATCGCAATTAGCGATTTCTCTATTTTATGTCCTTACAGTGTTTATTTAAATTAATATTTATGCGCTAACTTGAATGTTATTTGCAAACCGAGTACAATATTTTTTTATTAATATATACATGTATTTACATGAATATAATTAATAACAATATAAGTGTTTCTACAAATTCTATATATTTTGATTGTAATTCTTGTAAAACTAGGCGATTATTTTAAAATATTAACATAATTCTAAACTTTTTTGTCAGAGGTTTCTTTAAAATATTCGTATGTAAAATAATAGTAACATTTATTATGTTGAATAACAAAATACCTGTGGTATTTATATATATAAACGAGAACTAAATAAACTATGTCTGCAGAATTTCCGCTTTGTACCCTTTGAACACACAAAAGTAACTAATATTCCAAAAATAAATAAAGCAAGCTAATAAAATAAACGCTTGAATATATTTAAACTTTAAACAAAATATTAATTGAGGTGAATCTTAACAGTTTAAATTCTAAATTTAATTCATTAAAGTAAACAAATATAACCTTAAAATGAATGTTTCCAAATAGTTTTCTATAAACATATTGTTAATACATTTGTTAATGTTAAAACTAGGAAATTTAAATTTTTATAAATATAATATTTTCGAAGAAAAATGTGTAACTTAATTTTTTTTTGTACATGCTTTCCACATGCTTATGACAACTACAAAAATAAATAAATAAATTACTACTTGTCTGGGACACTACTTGCAACTTTGCAGCCAGACAACGTCCTAGTGCATGTCCTGATTGTAATAGCTAACGAATTTTATGTTTTCTTCTAAATAAACCACTCAAAACAATTAATGAATATTCTACACAATTGATCATCAAAAATAGTGCCAGTTAATATAATGACTACAAATATTTCTACAGTTTATCTAATTGTAGCCTTTTTAAACAATAAAACGAATACACCGACGTTTCTCAACATGTTTACGATTACTTGTAAAGGGATTGTCGCTGTCTCGTCTCCTGGATCAATATCCAAAAGTTAACATGATTTGTAATGAAGATTTTAAATTTTTAGTGGCGTCCGAAATGAAAGCACATCATGGTGTGACGTAGAGACTTGTAGGTCAATTAGAAATTGGAAAAACACAACGAAGTGTTGCTAAAGTGCTTGTAATAATCTGAAGTATAATTTCTAAACTTTGGGATTGCTTTTTAAACACTGGACATACATATTTCGCAAAAAAAAGGTTGATCAACATCAACAATAGCAAGAGACAATCAAGACCTATCTCAAGTATACGTAAAAATCGTGCTCATAGTATAACCTAGATTCGAAGTGAGTTTGCTACTGCCATCGGGGGCTATTATCAATGCAAACGGTAAGAAAGCGTTATTGTAAAGCATGAAAGAGGTCATAAAATGTGAGCAAATGAGCATATCCATCAGAGTCGTAATGAATGAGAGTGAGGATTATTCAGTAACAAATCTAGATTTACATTGTAGCTAGATAATAAATCCTAATTTGATATGAACACGGCAGACGCAGTACCCACCAATTGTCTGGGAAAGGCAACATGAGGGTATGGCGAAATGTGGATAAGTGCTGGAGTACACACCAACCTTTATTTCATATAAAATAGAGCTCTTACTGCCCAGAGACATATGGAGCAGATTCTGTGATCGATGTGATCGTCTGCATCAGTGAAAGAGTTTACTGCTATGGACGATAATGTTCGTCCTCATCGAACAAACGTCGTGAACAATTGAAGTAATGAAGTTGGTGTAAAGAGAATGGAATAGTCAGCCAATTCCCTAGATGGTAATCTAACATAACATGCTTGAGACGTTGTGGGAAGACACGTTACTGCACGAAATATTCCACTAAGAACGCTTCGAACATTACGAATTAATATGGAGGAAGAATGGGATGTGGTTCGGCAAGCTAATCCGGTCCATAACTTCAAGACATGGACGAAACATTTTTAGATATTCATGGAGATAATGCGTATTATTAATCGGTATTTTTTTATAAAAATTATTGCAATAAAGCTGTAAATTTAAATAGTTCTGTATTTTTCCTACACTAAAAATACAACAATTTATACTTTCCCAAAAAAATTACATCCAAACCTGTCCAAACTAGTTAAAATTCAATAATATGTTCAGATACTTGTTAACAAATATACTAAAACCAAAAAATTATGTTAAATCAACTTTTCTTATATCTATATTATTTATTAGTTTTCGTTAATAATGTTGAGCAGTGCACTGAATATTATTGCAAAATATACTCGTACACTCGTCTAATACATTCATAACAGAATACAAAAGCAGGTTCCCGAAAAAATATGAGTTAAACTATGAAATATTCTTTATGTAGTCAGTCATTTGACATAAATATATTATTTGTGTGGGATGCTCAAATGAAAATATTTTCATCTGGTACGTAGACTTCCGCGGTCGTGGTCCATGCTATCTGCTTCTGGGCTTCCGGGCTGGAACCGCGTCACTTGTATAGCTGCCGACGTTTCAGTTTCAGTGCAGTAGTTCAGCCCTGAAGATGTCCCATACCGGTTCCAGCCCGGAAGCCCAGAAGCAGAATAATATTTTCATGATGATTATTTAAATTCTTTTTATAACAAATTTATTCTAATAGTAAAACATTAGCATTAATAATCATTTTTGTACTCTAACAAATATGCACGGCTTGTACAAAGTTGTCCCTGCAATATTTTCTTATTATTACTTTGTTAAAAAATTACATATATTGAAAGCATCACTGGAGAGAACTCTATAGAAACTACTAACTAATTTCTGTTGATCAACAAGTTTGGCCGAAAATATCGTATGTACTGAAAAAAAGTGTAAACTTTCACAAATCAACAGTAAGGGAGAGCTCAAAAGATCTGCGATTTGCAAATGATATAACTACACGCAAAAAAGAATAAAATAAGAAACAATTAAAGACCTTCTTTACTTGCGAATTCTAAAATAATGGTTTTAATTAAAGATATGCATTTCACTATGTCGCAAATACATTTAACACATTATCCTACTGGACCTAGAAATAAGGTGAGTGCAAGTTACGTTAGTTCCGCAAATGTTATGCGTCATTCAAAAAGAGATTTGCACAATAGTCGCAATTACGAGAGTCTATGAGGTTTGTAACACCGATGATACAAAAATTATAATAGTTTTGACCTATATAGTCACATAACATTTTTAAATAATGAGAGAATAATTAAACATGAATTCATGGTACCATGGCACTTAATCAATACAGTATTCTACCAGTTTTGTCAAAATTTTGCAGTACCACATGATCCAATTTACAAGAAATGGATTTCGGAAGGACCCTAAGAAACAATAACGTAAATGGCAAAGAAAAGGTCTAGGATCAATTTTGTTAGGCAGTATGGTAAGAATGAAGATCTAGAATTGAGATCTTAAATATTACTTGATGGTTGAAGAGGTTTCCACGATTCAACAGAAAGGTGCTAGTAAGGGCATTTACTGGTAAGATGAAAACTGAGTAATTTCTTACTTTCTCATAGAAGAACATTTGTTCAATACTGATTTTACTATATTGGTATTATTAGCATAAATTTGAAACGAATAGATTTTTTTAATAAAAGATATAACATTTTGAAAAACATTATAATTATTAAACGAGCAATACGAATCAATAGAACTTTTCATAATTTTTAAAAATAATTTCCACCACATTCCATGTACTAGTTTAGTCTCGAAGTTGGTCATGAAACCAACTATTCTACTTTTCTTTAGAAAACTAGGCATACTTCGCTTGAAAACTTCCTTCCCTTAATCCTGTTCTTCACGTGGGAAAACAGCGCAATGTCTCATGGAGTGCTATTTGGATTATAAGGTTGGTGCCAAATACTCAGTACATACGGTAGAGCGGTGTTTCCACAATAAAACAAAATTTTCGGACGGACACGGCACGACTTCATCTTCAAAGAGCCATGGGTCGTTTTATGCTTTAATATGTGAACATATCACAGTGGTAAAGTCACATTTTGTCACCTAATAAAATACTATTAAGATAAAGATATTTTATTTTTAGTCGTGCCATCTACTCATTAGTTAAGGCATGAATAACCCAAAGAGAACAAACCTTCCTTTCTCGAACCTAAATGACGTAGCAAGGCTGTTGACATCGCTATAGCAACTCGTACAAAGACCGGGCCGACGGCTACAGTGTAGGCTTGAACAGGTCTCAATCTGAACTTGTCACAGCGTACTATAAGTGGTTACGCGGTATTGGAACGCTTTTGTAATGCTCTTTCTAAATTCCTGGCTAATAAAGATCACTTTTATCAGATGATCATCGAGTAAATTGTAAAAAAAAGCATAGTTCTTATGCTTATTTTCTTCTCGAATTCGAAATAATTTAGCAATTCTTTCGTTTAAAGAGATATTTTATTATTCAGTAAATGGCAAGTAACAAGATTTCATTTAAATTACAGTTCTTAATGAATTTAAATTTTTTCGAAGCTGTAGTTCCGATCAATACTGAAATTTCACGCATATCAATCACATGTAAATTGTTTCATTACATTCTTTCAGAATTACAAGTTTGAATTGTTGGTACTGTATTTGTATCAATCCAACATTTTTGGAGAGATAATATACACGACATTTTAACCGGATACAGCAAATATTTACGCATAATAAATATTCGTAATAACATTACATTAAAAATTATTAATACCGTACATACGACAGGGTGTTTCAGAAGGAATAGTAAATATTTTAGCAGGTGATAGTATGAGCATTTTCAATAAAAAACACTTAATGGATACACATTACAGTACATTTCATTATCTTGTTTAAAACAGTCTTGCATATTCAGCACTAATTAGAGTGATTATAAATTTAAACACGTTTCTCAAAGAAAAAGATGAACATGCTGTTGCTCTAAACATACGAAGTGTCCCAAAAATTCCATATGTTTTAAATGTCATCTAGATCACCATCAAATTTCCTATTTAGCAAATGAGACATACAAGACCACTAAATTTAGATGATTTCAACTAGACCTTTAATAAATATTTGAAATTTCTATTCGTTTTTATTCATTCTTAAATGAAATAGATATAAATATGACTGTATTAAACTAATTTTGGTAGTAATAATTAAATGTTTTAGATATTGAATGGGATAAAAATTATGTAAAGTTGTAAAATACACATTCATAAACTCACATGATGAACGAGCAAACAGATTTTTTTTCCGTTGGTGAATTAAAATACTCCAAATAAAAAATTATACACTACTATTGTTATGTAAAACTATGACTTATTTTCACTTTTTAATTAATATATCTAAATATGACTTTCTTCAAACATTTGAATAATCCACTGTATAGGGAGGTAATTGTTGTGTATATTATTGATAATAAAAAATAAATAAAATAAAACAATATTTTAATCACTATATATATTACAGCTAATGAATATAAACATGAATTTTCATCAAATAAAAACCGAATAAAATGAGTACCCTAATTACGCAGTAGAAGTGAAAATAAGTCATAATTTTACATAATAATAGTAGTGTATAATTTTTTATTTAGAGTTTTTTAATTCACCAACGGAAAAAAAAATCTGTTTGCTCGTTCATCATGGGACGAAAGAGGGAAGCATGATATTACTCATTACTTTTCTGTATCGAAATGATAATATGATAAACGCTAGGAAGGACTCGTTCATTAATAACACAAATCTGCCTAAAGATCGGTGCATTCCGTGAAACATATGTAGTAGATAGGGTGTTATTAATAACAGAATGATTCCTTTTAACATTCTTTAATTGGCAAAAAGCCGTGACGCAAACGTCTGTCTATACGCTCTGGTAACTTAATTATCGACATGCGAGATAGACGCAGAACGCAAGTACATAGGATTATATTGGGTCTGGGAAAAAGTTCGTGGCGTTTTTTCAGTAAAATTCAACTGGTCCCCGCATGGCGCGTGGACGAATTCATTTAAACCGAATATGCTCCATTATTATCGACAATGTTTCGCCATTTTTTTGGTAGATCCATGATCCCATCGGTGAAAAACTTCTGTGGTTTCTGGTCGAAAAACTGAATCAAGTACTTTTCACAGGCTTCTTTTGAAACCAACTTAATTCCATTGAGAGAGTTCTGCAGAGATCGAAACAGATGATAGTCAGAGGGTGCTATATCCGGACTGTAAGGTGGGTGCATCAAAACTTCCCAACCAAACTCTCTCAATTTTTGACGGGTCATCAAAGAAGTGTGTGGTCGGGCGTTGTCATGATGGAAGACAACACCTTTCCTATTAATCAATTCGGGCCGTTTTCTTTCAATCGCCTGGCGTAATCTCTCTAGTTGTGCACAGTAGAGTTGAGAATCAATCGTCTGACCAGTTGGAAGTAGCTCGTAGTGGACGATTCCCCTCCAGTCCCACCATACACACAGCATCACTTTTTTTGGCGTCAATGTTGGCTTAGCGAACGCTTGTGACGGCTCACCATCCTTTATCCACGATCTTTTACGCTTCCGATTATCGTACGTAATCCATTTTTCATCTCCGGTTATTAAACGTTTCAGAAACGGCTCGATTTCATTCCGTTTCAGCAGCGCATCGCAGATGTTAATTCGGTCAATCATGTTTTTCACGCTCAACTCATGAGGAACCCATACGTCAATCTTTTTTTTGTAACCAGCTTTGTGTAAATGGTTCAAAACAGTTTTGTGGTCAATGCCTAGCTCCATTCCAATATCGACACTGCTGATATGCTTATCTTGTTGGACTTTTTCAAGAATTTCATCAGATTTTTCAGTGATTGGACGACCGGAGCGTGACTCATCTTTCACATTGAAATTTCCAGAACGAAAGCGAGCGAACCATTTCCGCGCAACAGATTTCGATAAAGTACCTTCACCGTACACAGCACAAATTTTATCACAAGCCTGCGCAGCGTTCTTCCCCTTATCATAATAATATTGCAGAATATAGCGAAATTTCTCATTATTCTTCTCCATTTTCAAGTGCGAATAACTTTCCAACCACTGCACCGATTACAATGTTTCTACGCTCAAACTAACGTTCGGAAGGTCATCTAAAAAACGAGCCCTCGGTGGTGTCGCTGTGACTTGTCGTTCTTTAGTTATCGGCAACCAATGCCATCTACCGGGAAAAACGCCACGAACTTTTTCCCAGACCCAATATTATAGCTATGGCATCTTTTGCATAATACTCTCTATGAAATTATACAACGTACAGTCCCCTTAAGAAAAAATTATCTTCGCTATTATCTTTACTGGTTTAATAGTGGCATTAAAAAGCTTCTGAAATTAAAAGAATATTCAACTAAATCTACAGGTCACCGCAATGCTTTTTCAATAGGTTTAAGTCAGACCGTTGAGAGTGACATTGCACACAATCCTAAACATTTCTGGAGATTTATTAACTTTAAACGAGGTACCACTAGGATACCGGTCTGTTTATTGTTCAATGATACCATTGTTGATGAGCCATCTGATATGGTAGAATCTTTTGCAGGCTTGTTTTTTAGCTCATACGCTACAAGATCAACTATCGAAAGGACTTGTCCGGATAGTTGTAAAAATTAGCAGGCACCAATGTTTAAGAAAGGGGAGGGCTCAGTATCATATATATATATATACATCGATAACTTGTCAAATTTTGCCAAAATATTCAAGCTAATTCTCTACAAACTATTTAGTTGTTAGCTGTATTAGACCTTTTCAATCTATTAATCTGCATGGATATATTTCCAGTATTTCAGATTATTCAATTCATCAGTGAGCAACTTGATAAACGTCAACCAGTTGATGTTATATATATATATATATATATATATATATATATATTCTTCAGCAAAACTTAAAATACTCTAAAAAATGGCATTCTGATTTATAAGTTAACAACTTTTGGTTTTGCGGTTTTGCTCCTACTGTTACTAATTTGTTTTCTTCCCAACTGCAAAATCGTTGAGGCTACGTTCATTATAGTGGTTTCTCATCTAGTCCCTTTGATATTTCCCCAGAAGTTCTCAGAGTTTGCGTTTGGGCTCCCCTCAATATCTATGTAAACGATCTCTTGAAGCGTCTGAATTTCAGAGTGTGTTGTTCTCTACTTTAGCAGAAGTGACACCCTGTTTGATTGTGGGTATAGAATTCATCAATTTACGACATTTAGAGCACCCAATTTCACATCAGCTTCCAGAAATCCGGGGTTTTTTATTCGACAATGTAAGAGCATTAGTAACCTGCACACTTTGAAGATTATCTACTGCTCTCTTGTCCGGTCCAAAGTGGAAACAACCGTAACGACCGACTATAAAATTTCTTCTTTACAAAACTCCATAAACAAGCACAGATAAGTGACATTATGCTGGCGGTGAATCCTAAAAGAGGTTTTCGAACTTGCACTAACTTTCTTCATGTTCAACTGATCGTAGAAAATTTACCCAACATTCGTATCCTAATAACTTAAAATCAAGAGTCAAAAAGTACTACATAATATTCTACATTTTCGTACCCTTTTCAAAGGCCTCCTATGAAGTCTCTGTCGCAATAATGAAAACAGCAGAAAATTCTCCATAGAATTATTTGAATTCATTCACTTGCAATTGTAATAATAAAGCTATCGTGTTTAAAATTTTTCTAAATGATTCCATGAAGTTGTCTGATATATATATATTGGGTCTGGGAAAAAGTTCGTGGCGTTTTTCCCGATAGATGGCATTGGTTGCCGATAACTAAAGAACAACAAGTCACAGCGACACCACCGAGGGCTCGTTTTTTAGATGACCTTCCGAACGTTAGTTTGAGCGTAGAAACATTGTAATCGGTGCAGTGGTTGGAAAGTTATTCGCACTTGAAAATGGAGAAGAATAATGAGAAATTTCGCTATATTCTGCAATATTATTATGATAAGGGGAAGAACGCTGCGCAGGCTTGTGATAAAATTTGTGCTGTGTACGGTGAAGGTACTTTATCGAAATCTGTTGCGCGGAAATGGTTCGCTCGCTTTCGTTCTGGAAATTTCAATGTGAAAGATGAGTCACGCTGCGGTCGTCCAATCACTGAAAAATCTGATGAAATTCTTGAAAAAGTCCAACAAGATAAGCATATCAGCAGTGTCGATATTGGCATGGAGCTAGGCATTGACCACAAAACTGTTTTGAACCATTTACACAAAGCTGGTTACAAAAAAAAGCTTGACGTATGGGTTCCTCATGAGTTGAGCGTGAAAAACATGATGGACCGAATTAACATCTGCGATGCGCTGCTGAAACGGAATGAAATCGAGCCGTTTCTGAAACGTTTAATAACCGGAGATGAAAAATGGATTACGTACGATAATCGGAAGCGTAAAAGATCGTGGATAAAGGATGGTGAGCCGTCACAAGCGTTCGCTAAGCCAACATTGACGCCAAAAAAAGTGATGCTGTGTGTATGGTGGGACTGGAGGGGAATCGTCCACTACGAGCTACTTCCAACTGGTCAGACGATTGATTCTCAACTCTACTGTGCACAACTAGAGAGATTACGCCAGGCGATTGAAAGAAAACGGCCCGAATTGATTAATAGGAAAGGTGTTGTCTTCCATCATGACAACGCCCGACCACACACTTCTTTGATGACCCGTCAAAAATTGAGAGAGTTTGGTTGGGAAGTTTTGATGCACCCACCTTACAGTCCGGATATAGCACCCTCTGACTATCATCTGTTTCGATCTCTGCAGAACTCTCTTAATGGAATTAAGTTGGTTTCAAAAGAAGCCTGTGAAAACTACTTGATTCAGTTTTTCGACCAGAAACCACAGAAGTTTTTCACCGATGGGATCATGGATCTACCAAAAAAATGGCGAAACATTGTCGATAATAATGGAGCATATTCGGTTTAAATGAATTCGTCCACGCGCCATGCGGGACCAGTTGAATTTTACTGAAAAAACGCCACGAACTTTTTCCCAGACCCAATATATATATATATATAACTCGTATGCATATTAAAATCTGGACATGTGAGGTTTGCGCCACCAAAATTAACTTTATACCTGCACTACAATAATCGCTCTTATACAATTTGCGCAACTTACCTAATGACTTTTGAAACTCCAAAATTATTAGAAAAATAATGTAAGTAAACATAAATAATAAATTAATACGCAATAGTAGGAATACAGAATGCACAGAATAAAAATGTAATTCTTTTTTAATTTTCTTGTATATTAAAATATTGTTTCGACGTGTATACAAATTGTAATTGATTGTTGAGGTCGTCACTTTGTGAAATTCCAGTTCACTACGGAGTAAATAAAACACTGTTCAATTTCACACTATATTATATATTTACTGCGTCTACTTTCGTCTATTTGGACTTGCTTGATAATGTCTTAACAAACGAATATAAGAGTGTAAAATTTAAATTGTAACTAATTGACACTTTATAGTATTTATTATATTAAAAAACTTATTGAAAACAGAAATAAAGGCACATTATAGATACACTGTATATTTTATTTCAGTAATTGGCCAAATATGTGAAATTTACTATCTGCTTCTAGGCTACCCGGCTGGAACCGCGTCACTGCTATAACTGCCGACGTTTCGTACCCACTCGTATGGGACATTTTAGTAAATAGTATGGACCACGGCCGCGGAAGTCTACGTACCAAATGTGAAATTTAATTTATAAATTCCACAATATTTTTATACTTACATTTTTATATATGTTTATTTGAAAATTATGAAGAATTTGGACAAAATCAAATATGGATGGATGATGGTGATAAATTTTTTTTTATAAAACCGCTAATGGACTGACTCATATGCCATTTTTTGTAAACTCACACTTATCTACTTCTGCTCAAAAGTGAGGTAATCTGAGGTAATCTGCTTCTATTAATCTGTTATCGTCGAGCAGCCTATTTGTCAAATCAAATGCAAAGCAATTTCCTACGTCCTCTGGGTTTAAAAACAACAGTCAACTAGATGTATAAGCTTATTTCTTTATGACAACTCCAATCCTTGTATTATCTCACCAAGCTCGAATTAGATGAAAGCGGCAGCCTTGAATGTTTGCGACTTCTCAAACTTCGCCTATCGCCGAATAAATTGGTTCTTCGAAATCTACCACATACTTTAGGTCTAAATGTTGTTACAACTTGTCGCATGCGTTTTTAGACTTTTAAGATACAATCGACATTGTTTTCTGTCGTTTATCAGGTAGCAAACTGTTAAGGACTATAAGTATTTATTTTTATTTTTCTTCATTTATATTTATTTTATTCACATATTGCACAAATTAATCTTTATTTGGCTTTAAATTATATGTATGCACATATTTAAGCACACCAGAAAATATTCTTTAGCGCCTGCATATCATTTACGATAAAATTTTCATTTTCTGATATCAGAGATGCCGTGCAGTGTAGCAGGGACTTCAGCTAAAGTTTATGGGACTATAGGATTTTTTGCATTATATAAAATTTATTCTTATGCAAGAGATAATCCTTAATGTAACGCTGTTAGGTGCATAAATTACGAAACAAAACTTATGGACCCAGAAAATGAAAATAAAATACTTGAACAAGATTGATATAAAATTTAAGTTATCAAAACTGAAGTATATAATAAAAAAATAAAATAAATAAATGTGACTGTCATGTATTTATTCCTTAATTTAATGAATTTCACAAAGTCGCGACCTTAACAATCAACTATTTTCTTGTTTTGCTTTTATTATTTTTTGAACTTCTTTCGATCAAATAAAAAGACAGGCATCTTGACATACATACATACATACATACATACATACATACATACATACATATATATATATATTTATGTAAGTCAATTATTAGTACTAGTGTATTAATAAATTAATTTATACTTTTATTCAAATTAATGTCAAGATGCCTGTCTTTATATTTGATCGAAAGAAGTTCAAAAAATAATAAAAGCAAAATAAGAAAATAGTTGATTGTTACAGGTCGCTACTATGCTATATATATATATATATATATATATATATGTTTTGTATTCTAATAAATTATTACAATACAAAACAAGACAAAGCTATAAATTAAACAATAAAAACACTATCAAAGGATAAACTTACTAATGATACATTTTTAGAGAGTTTTATTACATTTGTAAACAAATGCAAATTATTCTTCTTTGAAAATCTTCCTTTAGTTCTTTGTTACTGCCTGCGCCCCGAGTATTGTATGCGATCGTCATTTAGATAATGACCATGACGAATAATAAATAATTTTAAACGAACACAAACAATATTACCAACAGATTCCATACTTAAATTTATATATTTTATAACATATATTTACATAGATACGTACATATTTAATAGCATAAAGTAAATATTGAATTACAAAAGTCCAAGCGTAAACGACGAATTTCCAAGTCATATAATTGTCGTTAAAATACGACCTTTTGACATTCATTTAGACTTTGATCCATCAACCAAGTAGCTATACAGCATTTTCATAATAATTTCATTTATTTTGTAACACTTTAAACGTATGTATTACAATTATAACACTGGAAAGATAATATAATGTTCTCACACTTTTACATTTAATGTGTCACGGATTTTTAAAAGATTTTTTTCGCTAAAACTTACTTCGAAATACCAGAAAACTATAATGAAATTGTAATCTACATGTTTAATGAATGTAATGATATAATAATATATTACTTATTACATATATTGGACACGGACG